>BLSH010068394.1:580945-594817 GCA_018402905.1 Glandirana rugosa
CCCCCCACAGAGCCATCCACCCCCCACAGCTCCATCCACCCGCTCCGCCCCCCCACCGCCACACAAGTCGGCGGCGCTGTGGAGAGAGAGGGAAGGATAGCAGTGATGCGGGCGGGCAGAGAGAGATGATCTCACCTCTGCTCGCCCGCCCCTCTCTCTCTCGGCTTTCAATGCAGCCTCTCGGCGGCTCTGAAGCGCCGCCTGTATGCGGCTTTATCAAGCCGCTCGCCTGTGGCTTCAGTCGGGTCTCCCGCCCGCCGGGCGGGTGACTTGACCCGCCATTAGGGGCCCCTCGGGGCTGAGGGCGTGGCATTTGGGGCTCCAGCCCCCATAGCCACCCCTTGGCGATGCCCCTGCATGGAAATCCTTCAGGCTGCGTCACAGCATCATATTCCCGCAGGCAACTAGAGAGCAGAGTCCAATTATGAATAAAAGAACTAAAGAACTTTAAATAGTAAACGCTCGCCTAACTAGATTTCAAAATAATTTGAAGTCTAGTTGGGCAAGCACTTCACTATTTAAAGTTCTTTAGTTCAGTTTGGTTCTGGGTACACCTGTGTTAAGCAGCTGTCACCACTTATGCTGATTAGTAATTAACCTTAGTAGCGCAGAAGTATTTATTTGTATTCTATGAATAAAAGAAGCTCACCCGGAGCCCAGATGGATTTTCCATAGTGTAGTATGTTTAATGTTCCAAAAAGTATAAAAAAAACAAAGATAAGTCACTCATATGAAAAGCAACTGGCGACCCAGAATTGCACAGTGGCAAGACATCAGCAACAAATCTCCCACCCGACACGTTTCATCCAATAGGATGTTATCAAGGGGTCATTTGGTCTTGATGTCTGCTCTAATATATAGTTTTAGATGTTTCCATCTGTAGGTGTGTGCAATTTCGCTGTTTTACTGGCCCTATTGTATGTGAAATGGGGTCCAGTGTTAATTTCGTAGACTAAAACATTTTAGTCGACTAAAATACGACTAAAACAATTGAGATGACTAAAATACGACTAAAACTAAAATGGCATTTTAGTCAAAAGACCAAAATTGGACTAAAACTAAAATGCTATTTTAGTACTAAGACTTAAGCCTCGCACACACGATGCGGCAATCGTATGTCGGCTGTTGTGTCTCGCATACTGACATGCACTAAGCGATCGTACGACCAAGCCTAACGTGGTGACGTGTTACGAGCGTTTAAAGAGGAAGTTCAGGTGAATGTGATTTGTGAATTAGGAACGTAGGTTTACACGAACGGACGCTTCCGGGCGTTCCTGACTTTTGAGCATGCATGCTTTGCACGTACAACTTGGCCCAACTTCTACATGTGTGGTCAATGTGGAATCCTCTGTTACTTTGCTGGTCAGAGAAGTAGTGCCCTCTGTTATATTGGTGTTCAGTGAAAATATCCCATTAAAATGGTAGCCAGTGTAAATGCCCCCATTATATTATTGGTCATTGTAAATACACCATTGGCAGTAATAGTCTGTGTAAAATCCTACATTACCTTGTTGGACAGTTGTAATGGCCAAAATACATTGATGGTCAGTAGGAAAAAATACCTCTAACATTGAGTTTCAGTGGTTTTACTTGTGTGGTCAGTTGTAGAAGGGCCCCCTCTTACATTCGTGATCAGATTTAGAAGTACCCTTACACTGGTGGCTAGTTGGAGACGTGCCCCCAAACCTTTGTGGGTGGTGTTTGAAGGGCACCCTTATATTGGTGGTTAGTGGGAGAAGTGGCCCATTACATTGGTGGTTTGTGGTGTGCTGCAGAGGAAACTTTTTGAAGAGACATTGGGGCTGATTTACTAAGGGCAAATAGACTGTGCACTTTGCAAAGTGCAGTTGCTCCAGAGCTTAGTAAATGAGGTAAAGCTTCACTTTACAAAGAATACCCAATCACATGCATGGGAAAAAAACAGCATATTTGCTTGCACATGATTGAATGATGGAAGTCAGCAGAGCTTCTGCTCATTTACTAAGCTCTGGATCAACTGCTCTTGCAGAGAGCAACTGTACCTTGCAAGGTGCACAGTATATTTTCCTTTAGTAAATCAACCCCATTATCCATCAAAGTATGCTGGTATCAATGGGTAGAAGATGAAGCTGCATGTAGAGCAAGCCTGAGGCCAGAGGCTGGGACTTTCATTTAATTAAAGTCTGATATCCATTGTAGACAAGGGTGGCCCATGCCTCTATTGAGCCCCAGGACCTCAGAGGCTCCTTTCTGTGTTCAGATGACATATCCACCCTTGCCAACTGCCTTGACAGCCGTTTTGCTATCTGTTACAAATCTAAGCATACAGTAATTTAAGAATTGTTAGTATACTGACACTTAGAGGTGCTGTAGATTGGGGCTGATAAAAGCACCTTGGCCAAAATGAGGACACCAATAGAATAATTTTATGGGGATTTCTTGTTACATCCCTGCCAGTATGTCTGGTGTTCTGGGCTCATTCCATTTTGATGGGGTTAATTACATGTTATGTAAAATATAAATATTGCAAATGCATCTGAAAAAAAATCCAATCCAAATTGAACCTCAAAGCTCTTGGATCAGTTCCATAATCTCTTATTATAAATATTATTTTGCATTGTGCTCAGCTTAATAAAGGTCATCTGTCATAAGTCTACAGTCAATAAACTATTTTAGCATGTTTTCAAACAAAGAGGTATAGGGGCAAGTTCACCATCTTTGCTTATGTACATTGGATTGTGCTGTGGTCTATTGTTTATTATATTAGATTTCCTCTCAAAAGCTACAGTGTTTAGCAGACTCGGATGCTGAAAAGAACATGAGTAGCAGGGTGACCTTGTAACTGTCCTGATGATGAACATCCGCCATCATTCATTCTGTAATTGAAAAATATGACTGTTAGGTTTTATTAGGGACAGAATTAATTAAACTAAAATTAAAGTAGAGCTGTACTAGGAGAATATGGAAGACACCACTGCTGCCTTCTCCATTTGGGGATATTAGTCGTTTGGCTGTGGTGATGATGCAAAGGCTTTGAGGCACTGAACTGGACCAGATATGTAGACCAGGTGTTCAATATTTACTGTGACTTTCTAATCTGCATGCTTGTTCCAGAAGATTTAACTTCCAGTGGCTCAGAAACAGTGTTCTAAATTTACTGTGACTTCCTAATGTGCATGCTTGTTCCAAAAGATTTAACTTCCAGCGATTAGAAACAGTGGCGTTCCTAGTATATTTCACAATCTTCAGAATGACCCTCGATATAAGAGGTATTCCTCCTTCCAAAGACCTTCCGTCTAGTAGCCAGTGGGAAGAATTACACATCCCTTCTTCTGACCACCAATGTAATGGAGCATTCTTCCCATTGACCTCTGATGTAAGGGGCATTCAGAATTCCCTTAACGTTGGTGGTTAGCTGAGGAATGATGCCTCCTAACATTGGTAGTCAGCTGAAGAATGATGCCTCCTGGATCTACGGATCCAACATTGGTAAACATACGGAATCAACTCCCTACTAGACCTCACTTTTCAAAACACACCAAAAACCTTCAAAGACCTTCAAAACGAATACCATTTCCCAGAAACTGAAGCCTACACACATGTAAGGATTAGACACTTCCTAAATACATTTAAACTCCCTGTGACAGCCCCTATCCCTGAAACACTCCACAGATTTTACTCTCAAACCACATACCCCAAACATGGCAAATCCACAATATATGCAGCCCTAGTGGATCAACGACCCCTACCCCAAATCAACACCCTACTAAAGTGGGAAACAGAATTAAACCTCACCATAACCCCTCCCATGTGGCAGAAGGTCTTTAAATATACATACGCAGCATAATACTGCTCCAATCATTGGGAAACTTACCAAAAAAAATACACAGATGGTATTTAACACCCTATAGATGGCCTAAGATATATCAAAACTCCCCCTCCAGTTGTTGGAGAACCTGCGGAAGTGTAGCAACCATTGCACACCTACTCTGGTTCTGTAGATCCCTCAGCTCCTTCTGGAGGCAGACCTTCTCCCTAATCTCCTTTATATCACAGCTCTTTACAGTACCATCCACATTGCTAGCGTTACTCCACTTGGGCATAGACAAAATCCCCCCAAGTCCAGAGATGTAATTTTACACCTTCTACTGGCAGCAAAAGTGAACATTGCTAGAAGGTGGAGGGGGCGTGGCTTGGCGAGCGGAGAGGTCGGACGCGTGAAAGAGGAACTCCGTCCGAGAGACTCAGAATCTCAAGGCATCCGCTTTTCAAAGACATCTTTTTGAGGTAATATTACCACCATTCACCTCCTGAGGCCATCAGCAATCGACCCATCTAATTTTGAGCCCAAAACAAAAACTTTATCTGACGCGGACAAGGCCGCAACCGGAGCACCGGACTAAATTTCCGGCCCGACGGGACCAAACAAACACGGCGCAAACCGTAATAGCCACACTCCACACCCCCAACATTAAGCCACAGATTTTTAATTTTTGGGGCCAAAAGAATACTGTAACAAAGAAGGGGTAGGCCGCGCCACAAGCCCCGGGCTAAATTTATTAACAGCCGGAACTCCCGCACACTCAGCTCCGATTCACAAAAACCAGGAAGCTAGAGATTTCTCAAGGCCTCTAAGGGCACATTATAATTCAGCCCATCTATCCACCACCACCCCGAGCAGAACATCAGAGGCTATATAGGATTACTACCACCCACAAATCCGGATCTGCTGGCTTTGCCTGGGAACCACTTCATATACTAAGGCCTTAAATGGACGCTATGCTGATATAACACCCCCTTACATGCAGACTGGGGGCTAGTAGGCCATAACTGGTTCTTCATATGCTAAGCTCCTAAATCACATTAGAGATGGACAAATTCACTACAAACAATACCAATACCCCTGGTCGCTCACTACGTTCCTCTTCAACTGTTAATAACAAGCAATTTCCTTCATACTTCCAGAAATACTCTTTTAAGGAAAAAGGGTCCTCATAAAAAATGGCATCCACAAAGAAAACAACAAGAGAAACGGAAGATGAAGATGATAACAGCTCACTTGCAGCATCAGAGGATATGGTAAGAAACAATACACATAGTGATTCTCCATTAACGTATGCAGACATGACAGAGATTGCAGCGGATATAAAAAATTCTTTCTCATCTGCAATTACTGATCTGAAAGCAGATATTCTCATGCTAACGGAACAAATGACGGCCAATGAACGTGCAGGCAAAAGGAGAGACAGAGCTATAACAAGAATAGATACAATCATAGACTCACATTCCCAACATCTAATCAACATGAACAGACAATTAGAAGATTTGGATAATAGAGGGAGGAGAAACAACATTAGAGTACGAGGAATACCAGAATCCATCACAAATGACCAAATCAAACCTGCCCTGACATCAATATTTAACAATCTAATTGACAGACCCGCAGAATCCCCAATTGAATTTGACCGAGCACACAGAGCTCTAAAACCCAAACCACCAGAAGACGCACCACCAAGAGACATTGTTTGCTGTCTTCCCAACTTCACTCTGAAGGAAGAGATCCTTCAAAGAGCAAGACAAAACGACGCCATCGTTTTCAACGAAAAAGAGATACTTCTTTTTCAAGATCTCTCTCCTATCACCCTTAAAAACAGAAGGGCGCTCAAACCGTTGCTGGAGGTCTTAAAAGGAAAAAACATTCCATATAGATGGAAATTCCCCTTCACCCTCCAAGCAACCTATCAAAGTAAACAATTTTTCTTACGTACTCCAGATGACCTACCAACATTCTACGAAAACCTTCACTTGGATTATATTCCACTCCCTGATTGGTACGCAGAATTCATCAATCCCCATCCCTCCAATCAAGAGGCAGACTCCGCGAGCTCTTCTCCTTCCTGCTCCCCAAGCTCAAAAGGGAAACAAAACAGGAAAACGAATCACAATGGAAAATTCACCCCTGCAGCTAAAACACCCAGAACAAGAGAACATCACTGAATAATGATCACTTTTCAGATCAAACTTCTCTACAATCTAACGCAATTTCCACTCATGTCAGAGACTCTATAAAGCATATATGGTATATCTGAATCATAAATCATTTCTTACTCCCTCTTATTAATAAGACTGTTACAAGACAAGACGTGTTGAAAATGTATATGAGCCTACAAGACCTTAAGTATGCAGAATTCATAAAGCTCACAATAGATTTCTAACTACTAACTCTACTTGTACGGAAGAACTGACTACCCCTAAGTCAGGCGATATAATCATTAAACAAGACACTCAGTCCTACAAAACAATTAAGCATTATAACCACTTACCATAGGATATTGACACCCACGTCGAGGAAATAATCAGGACCTATCCATTGGGATGAACATTTTCAGAACCGCTTCAAAGGATAGGTTTGCTCAGTCAAATAGAGATAATTCTCCCTACCCACAAGAACAGACTTTAAAGATCTATACACTAAAGAACAACTAAACGTCTCGACGAAAGGGGAACTACACAGATAATGCAGATAGAGACACAAATGACTAACTCTATATGACTTCTCATCCATATCTTAATCATTATTCACAATAGCTAAAGGTCCTGATTTGGTTTTGCGGTGTGGACACGCCCCCTCGGGTATGGGGATTTGCCTAGTGCGGGCTCCTCTCCCTGGAGGGGCGGGTTTTACAAACTGGGACTTGTGAAATCAGGCCCTTTTCATATAAGGCTCTTGTTATTATTGTTTTTTGTTGACACTAATCTTGTCATTATATTTTGTAGTGAACAGAAACCTTTATTACTCAGGTGTGAAAACCGTCTTTTAAGACCCGAGATATACAATGCTTATCCACATAGTTCCTGCACACCTCTGATGTGAGTATCTCGTTATACAAGGTTTTAAGTAGAACCAATTATACTGTTATAGCTAACATTGATTTCATGCGGCCGAACATCCTCAAAACTGCATGACTTAATCGGAATTCGTTCTAATATTTACCTCACATCACTTCTTCTGAAGTGACTCCTTAACACAACCTCGAAGTAAACCATTTTCCACAACCCCCCAAACAAACAATTGAAGATGCTCACAACAGAAAGTTCAGAATTGTAGTTTTATTGTTATTCTTTAATTGTTCAAGATCCACTTTCTTAGAGCTCAGATTATGAGCTCAATATCCCTTTGAAAGAAGTGGTCAAAAACTATATCTCCTTGTAGAACTTTATACTCTCTACTTCTCATCCTCTTTCCTACTCTCTGTACCTTACCTCTTCTTACATATCGACATCTTGGAGAGACACCCATCATGGCATACACTTCTTTACACAAATCACCAGACATCATCTCACACAACATGAACGGACTTAACATCCCCCAAAAAAGGACCAGATTACTTGCAGAACTCAAAAAGATTAACCCGAAAATTGTATTCCTTCAAGAAACACATTTTAAAGGCACAAACATTCCCAAAATTACAGATAACATCTTCACCACTGCATACCATGCCACAAATCCAAACGCTAAAACAAAAGGAGTCTCCACCCTAATAAGCAAAAACGCACCCTTTATTTGTTTAAAACAACTTAAAGATCCAGAAGGACGTTTTTTATTCTTGAGGGGCACATGGGCAGGTAACCCCATTACTCTTGCAAACGTATATTTTCCAAATAAATCTCAGATCAACTTTTGCTCCAAAGTAATTAACGAATTAAAATGGTTCGCTAAAGGTTGCATCATTGTAGGGGGAGATTTCAACCTGCCTATGGACCCCAGACAAGATACATCTAATGGGCACACACATGTTACATATAAAATTTTGAAAAGAATCAAGGCTATACTCAAATCCCTGACACTAATAGACACCTGGAGAACCACACACCCTACAAGCAAAGATTTTACTTATTATTCCAAACCCCACAGAAGATACTCTAGAATTGATATGATTTTTATATCACAGAAAGATTTAAATTTGATTGCCAAAACACAGATAGGAAACATTAACCTTTCAGATCACGCTCCTATAACATTATCACTCAAAAAAAAACCCAAACTAAAATCTACCTTCAATTGGAGACTCAACGCATCATTACTTACAGACAAAAGAATTTATTCAGATATCCACAATAAAATCCAAAAATTTTTCGAAATAAATCTAAGTAAAGACACAAACCCTCTAAACAATTGGGAGACGCACAAATGTGTAATACGAGGGGAGCTAATGAAATGGGGTTCCCAAAAGAAAAAAGAAAAAGAGAAAGAGATTGCCACTTTGATTGGAAAAATAAATTCACTTGAAGCCCAACACAAACAATCCCTTTCAGACAAAACAGAGCTAGAATTAACAAATCTCAGAATAGAACTACAAAAAAATTTAAATTTACACATGCAGAAAATACTCTTTTTTTGTAAACAGGTCTTTTACGAACACGGGGATAAGTCGGGCAAACTCCTGGCTAGAGCCCTCAAGGAGGTCAATACCAGTCGTCACATACACTCGATACGCGACAACAAAGGCAAGATTGCTCACTCTCCAGAACAGATCGCAAAAATCTTCCAGATTTATTACCAAAAACTTTACAATCTGGAGACACAAAGAAAACCCTCCCATATCCTAACTGACATAGCAGAGACCACCCAAGAATTTCTAATCAATAGTAAAATACCCACTTTATCTAAAGAAGATGCTGATAACTTAGAAAAACCCATCTCGCAAACGGAAGTTCTTAATGCAATTAAAGAATTAAAATCGGGTAAAAGTCCAGGCCCAGATGGCTTCACCTCACAATATTATAAACTATTTTCCCTCCTGCTATCAGACCACCTAGCTTCCACATACAATTCCCTAACATCTTCCAAAAATAATTCTAATTCATTTTTGATGGCACACATCTCTGTCATCCCCAAACCGGGCAAAGATCACCAAGACTGTACAAACTACAGACCTATTTCATTGCTTAACATAGATTTAAAACTGCTAACAAAAATTTTGGCTAATAGACTCAAACCACTACTTACTAAAATTATTGGCACAGATCAAGTGGGATTTATGCCCGGAAGAGAAGCAAGGGATAACATAATTAAAGCACTTCTTCTGATTCATAACTCACAACACTCCAAAATCGAGGGCCTTCTCCTGTCTACAGACGCAGAGAAGGCCTTCGACAGAGTTGCCTGGCCTTACATGCTGTCGACTTGCACACATATCGGCTTTCGAGACAATATGATAAACTGGATCAAAGCACTTTACAATAACCCTCAAGCCAAAGTCAAAATCAATGACATCTATTCAGAACCTTTTGCCATCAGGAATGGAACGAGACAGGGTTGTCCATTATCACCAATACTTTTCATCCTATCATTAGAACCCCTAATCAGAACAATTAAATTGGACACGTCGATCCATGGTTTCATGGTTAATAAAAAAGAATTCAAAATTGCTGCTTATGCAGATGACCTACTATTTTTTCTTTCACAACCACATATATCTATCCCCAACTTAAACAGACTATTCAAGACCTTTAACTATATATCTAATTTTAAAATCAATCATAACAAATCAGAAGCCCTCAACATCTCCCTGAAACCACACCATCTCCAATTAGCAAAAGATAACTGTCCATACAAATGGGAACACAAGGCATTACAATACCTTGGCATTAAACTAACCCCTACTATAGACACCCTTTTTGACACAAATTTTACACCTCATCTCAACCAGATAAAATTAGACCTCAAAAAATGGTCACGAAAACAATTTTCTTGGTTCGGAAGAATCTCGATTTTGAAGATGACGATTCTACCAAGACTCCTTTACTTCTTCAGTGCCCTCCCTATAAAAATTCCCAACACATTTTTCAAAAATCTCAAAATTCTACAAAATAAATTTATATGGAAGCATAAAAAACCGAGATTGAATCGAGAGCTTTTGTCACTTCCCAAGGACATGGGCGGATTAAACATCCCCGATTTTCAAAAATATCACCAAGCCACACATCTCACTAGAATCATTGATTGGCATTGCCACAATAATGATAAAGAATGGACACAACTAGAATCCCAATGCAACAACGTTAACCTTCAATATATGCCCTGGAGAATATTACACACAGGAACAGCCCCTAAAATCAACCTTCCGATAACACAAACAACACTTGACATATTCCACTCCATCAACAAAACACATCGCTCTAAATCAATACTTAGCCCACTTACTCCAATGCCACCGCACCAAAATATAACAAAGTTTACCTCATCATATGACCAAGAAACTCTATTGGCCCACCAATGTTTGAAAGACGGCGTCATTAAACCATTTAATGAACTCAGAGACAAACTAAATGGTCCCCTCTCTGGATATTGGGAATATATCCAAATACATGACACCCTCAAAAATAAAAAAACACAAAAATCTTTCTGCAGACCCCTCACCCCTTTTGAGGAAATATGCGCACATAGGAAACAAACTTGCAATTCAATTTCATTAACCTATAAATTGCTAATCCGTGTAGAATGCAACACACCTATGAAAATTAAAAGAAAATGGGAAGAAGATTTATCAACCCAAATAACAGACGCACAGTGGGAAAGAGCATGCATCTTCGCACATAAATGCTCCTTAAGTACAAAAATCCAAGAAATCTCATACAAACTCCTCTCAAGATGGTACATCACTCCCCAAAAGATTCAGAGTTGGTCCAAATCATCCTCAGATAAATGTTGGAGATGCAATACAGAAGTAGGCTCTCTTTTTCACATCTGGTGGACATGTCCATTGATCCAAACTTTCTGGCAATCAGTCATCCGCTGGATAAAACATATCACAAACACTACAATCACCTTAGACGCCAAAGCATGCCTTTTACATATAAACCATTTACCTGAACGAAGATATAAGCACTCATTGACAAGACACTTGATAAACTCAGCTAAAGCACTCATACCACTATATTGGAAACTAACAAACATCCCTTCTACTTTAGAATGGTTTGAAAAAGTGAACCTAACATACAAAATGGAAGAAATTAATGCAATGAGAAATGAATCCATTTCAAAGTTCCACAATGTTTGGGACAATTGGTTCAAATTCACCCAGTCAAACCTATACTCAGAAATAAGGAGCTAAATGACTTCTTACACACTATATAAGGAACCGGTCAATTACAAGACAGACGGATATCCCACCAACAATCATACCAGAATCACACCCTCCTATCAAGATGGCCGAGATGGCCGGTCTCTCCAAACCCGTCCTACCTCTTTTCCCTTTCTACATTTACTTTTCTCTCTATTATCTCCGTTACTTACCTTGGGTCCCACATACGGGACAATTAAAATTGATTCTACAGTTATCTAATTAGACTTATCTTGTATTCGGTTATTCTCTCATGTTGCGATCTAATCTATTATTTACCATATACTGAGATTTGCAGACAACAATATACTGTTTATTTCTTCAGATTAATACTCTACTTTCATAGAATCACATGGTAAAACGCAATACCCATGCAAACTTTTGTATTACCAATTATATCTCAGTTAATTGTTTCACCAAATTGTCTGCTTACAAAAAGAAATACTGTAACTGAATAATTTTGACGTGAATGTAACACTGTGAATGAAACTTGTAAGTTACACTCTTTTCCTAAATAAAACCTGATTGTGAAAAAAAAAAAGAAGGTGGAAAACTTCAGAACCCCCTTCTCTAAAGTCAACACTTGCAGACCTTAATCTGCAATGTGAAATGGAAAAAACAATAGCCAGAAAAAATTTAGTCATGAACAAATTCCTCTACAAATAGTCATCTTGGCTGTCCCACCCCAGCTGTACTGTACAAGTTTAATAACTTCTGTTGAATGCATATGTAACGCTATCTCGGCATGAGCCACTTAAATGTGTTCAGTCTGTTACTTTACCTCTCAACCCCAATAACAGTCTCAGTCCCCTCTGGCACACCTGGCAATACTGTGTTGAAGTATTATAGTGTTAGTTCCCCTTTAAGTAAAGACACTGTAACGGAATACACAATGTTGAGATAGATCAATAGTGTTTACTCAAATATATATATTTTAGGAAGAACTGGAACCCACCAGGGTAAAATTAAGCACATCAAATAATTCTCTTAACTGAATAAATGTTACACACAAGTGAATGATAAGGTATGCTACTTATGGCTCTATAGATTCAACCAGTATGTATATAAGCAGGCCAGTATACTGTGCATGAGAGTGGGGCACAGGAGAGCTGGGGAATGACTTCTGAAGTGTCAGACCACTCTCTACTTCTCACTCACCTGAAACAGCAAACAGTAGATAAACAAGTGCAATACCAGCTACCAGTAGATAAACAAGTGTAGTACAAGAATAATAAATGCAGCAATATTCAACTAGGGGAGCAAGCTGGTGAATGTAGCTCAATAGAAAACTCTGGCAAAGCAGTATAGGCTCACTAAGCAGATGAAGAGTAGTTGTAGTTCAATGTTCCCTGCTTGACACTTCAGTTGATCTTCAGCTAGCTCTTGCAGATTGATAAATTCCCAGGAAGTGTACTACAATGATATAAAGCACGCTTTCTGCAGCAGAACTAGGAAATTCCACAGTGATAACTGACTTTAAGCTGTAGGACTACAAATGGCAGCAATCCAATATAATGTATGATGCTTGTACTCGACTTCTATTCCCAAAGTTAATAACTAGGCCTTGACTGCTAGTAAATGTGGAGTATTAGTGCACAGTGTGTCACTAACTGGAACACAGGATATGGATGATGATGGCAATGTAATTGCAGATAATGATGATGATGATCCCTGAGGTATCTGGCTCAAGGGGATGATCTCTGCACCGCATCTCACATGGGTCTGTCACCCCTTCAGGGTGGATGGAACAGGGACAACCTTCAGGCTGTAGCAGATTAGAGCAGCCACGCTGTCCACTGGTGTCCCTTCAGGTTTCCTGGTGATTAGAGTTGATCGAACCTCTGGAAGTTTGGGTTCTGCTGGTTCGGCCAAACTTCGGGACAAAGTCTGAGTTCGGGTCCGGACTGGACCCAAACTTTAACACGGACCCCGAACCCCATTGAAATCAATGGGGACCCAAACTTTTAGGCACAAAAATGGCTGTAACAAAGTCCTGGAAAGTCCCAGAGGTCTGCAAAAGGAAAATGGGGGGTAAGAGTAGGGCAATTGCCCTACAAAGAAATGGGGATAGGGAAATAACTTCAAATAATTTTTAACCTAAAATCACATAAAAAAATCAAAAATGGAGGTGGATGTGGAGTTGGAGGTTGAGGAGGCGGTGAAAGTGGCGGTGGAGGACGAGGTAGCCAACACTGTTTTTTTTATTTTTGGAATTTTTTTTTTAAACCAGCAATGTAGATACACGTTTTAATTTTGTGCAAGAAACAATAATCTGTCCCTTTAAGCAATAGTAGGAGACTCTCCCTATAGAACTAGGAGATGATTTTAGATTCTAAAATCATCTCCAAGTTGTACAGGGAAAGCCTCCAGCTGTTGCTTTAAGGGAAAGATCAGTGTTCTAAAATCATCTTCAAATGGTGTGGAAAATCCTTATATCAGCCGCAGAGAAGACATATTAGTGTTTTAAAATCATCTTCAAATTGTGTGGAAAATCCTTTTATCAGCCGCAGAGAAGCCATATTAGTGTTTTAAAATCATCATCAAATTGTGTGGAAAATCCTTCCTCCGAAAGGGACATGTTGAACCTCTACTAAAATCTTAGATTTTAGTAGAGGATCAAGATATCCCTCTCAGAGGATGATAACGAATTTCCCTGTCTAATAACAAAGAACGTGTTTTAATTTTGCACATAGATGTAACGACCAAATTTTTTTTTTAAGGTTTTTATTTTTTTTGTCACAACCGATGGAGCAGGAGGTGGCGGTGA
>BLSH010068394.1:594978-625515 GCA_018402905.1 Glandirana rugosa
TAGTAGAAGTTTAACACACCTTTTAGGAATATAGTCGGCGTCTCTTCGGTATAATCACAAAATTTTAGTAGTAGTTTAACACCTCTGCGGCTGATATAAGGATTTTCCACACAATTTGATGATGATTTTAAAACACTAATATGGCTTCTCTGCGGCTGATATAAGGATTTTCCACACAATTTGAAGATGATTTTAAAACACTAATATGGCTTCCCTGCGGCTGATATAAGGGTTTTCACACACACTTTGATGATGATTTTAGAACAGTAATCTTTCCCTTAAAGCAACAGCTGGAACCTTTCCCTGTACAACTTGATGATGATTTTAGAACAGTAATCTTTCCCTTAAAGCAACAGCTGGAACCTTTGCCTGTACAACTTGATGATTTTAGAACACTAATCTTTCCCTTAAAGCAACAGCTGGAATCTTTCCCTGTACAACTTGATGATGATTTTAAAAGAATAATCTTTCCTTTAAAGCAACAGACTCTACCTAGTCCAGTCAGATCGTTCTGTGCAGCAGGATGAGGTGTGCAATCTGTCCCTCAAAGCACCAGTACTAGTATCTCTCCCTCCCTCAAAGCAGCAGTACTAGTATCTCTCCCTCCCTCAAAGCAGCAGTACTAGTATCTCTCCCTAGTCCACAATCAGATCATTCAGTAATGCAGGATGAGATGTTCTATAATATCTGCAATCTGTCCCTCACAGAGCCAGCAGCATCCTCTCCCTAAACTATCCTGAGAGCATATGACATGCAGCACGGTGACTCCAGCCCCATATAGAGGCTGGGTCACATGGTGCACTGGCCAATCACAGCCATGCCATTAGTAGGCATGGCTGTGATGGCTTCTAAGGAAAACCAGTGAAACACTTGTTAATTGGCTGCCCTTGGCAGCTTTTTAACACGTGTAGTAAAATACCAGAACCCCGGACCTGAACCCAGACTTTTTTGAAAAGTCCGGGTTCGGGTCCGGGTCCCGGACACCCAAAAGTTTGGTACGGACCCAAACTTTACAGTTCGGGTTCACTCAACTCTACTGGTGATACCTCCATATTAGCAGGCCACAATTGCTGTGACAACCAGCACACAGAGCCACGCTGGTCCCAAGAGAGAGACACAGGCCCCTGTTCTTATACCCTCTACCACGAGGCACCCCTTCTCCCAGAAGCCCTCCAGTGCTGCACAGCCTGTAGGTAAATGTAGTTCTCTCCCAGTACAGCCAGGGGGTGAATTCTTGCAAGTAAACTACATATCCCAAAAGGCATCATTTTGTTCTGAAAGGAAATGACACACAGAGTCCTTTCTAGCTGCTCCTGTTAGACTCCCATTCATTGGTTCCTGTAACCGCTGCATCTATTGGTAACACAGTAGGCGAGCAGAGTAATCTAATGCATGTGTGTGTGTGTAGAAAGAGAGCAACAACTAGTTATTGCTCCTAGTTGTTGAAATCTAAGCTCCTGAGAAAAATGACTGATAACCCCCACACCCCACCCCCCTTCTTCCACTTCCCCCCTTTTTCTTCTGGAGCCTTCCCACCACCACCTCTAGATGTGGATACACCTATACGAATATGGTTTGAACTTATATATTATACTAATGTTATATGTTGTTCCTTACATCACCCATTGTTATGGTCCAGTTGGAACATCAGCAATGTTTTCACATGTAATGCAAATTCTGCATTTGGAAACTCAATAAGGGATATTGAATATTAAAGAATGATGCCTCCTTACATTTTTGGTCAGTTGAAGAACAAAGCTTTCTTACATTGGTGGTCAACTGAAAAACGATGCCTCCTTACATTGGTGGTCAGTGGGAAAATGTCCCCTTTACAGTAGCAATCATGTACATCCTATCCATGCACTACACTTTATTTTCAGGTCTCCTTAATATGTACATTAATATAATTGTGTTGATTCTATATATATTTTAAATAGTTTAACCTACATACAGGGACCAACAGTCAGTTCCGCATAAACAACACTGCACACTGTCTCTCGATTGCAGGTATATACAGTATCTCACAAAAGTGAGTACACCCCTCACATTTTTGTAAATATTTTATATCTTTTCATGTGACAACACTGAGGACATGAAACTTTGCTACAATGTAAAGTAGTGAGTGTACAGCTTGTATAACATTGTAAATTTGCTGTCCCCTCAAAATAACTCAACACACAGCCATTAATATCTAAACCGCTGGCAACAAAAGTGAGAACACCCCTAAGTGAAAATGTCCAAATTGGGCCTAATTAGCCATTTTCCCTCCCCGGTGTCTTGTGACTCGTTAGTGTTACAAGGTCTCAGGTGTGAATGGGGAGCAGGTGTGTTAAATTTGGGGTTATCACTCTCACTGTCTCACACTGGTCACCGGAAGTTCAACATGGCACCTCATGGCAAAGAACTCTCTGAGGATCTAAAAATAAAGAATTTTTGCTGTACATAAAGATGGCCTAGGCTATAAGATTGCCAAGACCCTGAAACTGAGCTGCAGCATGGTGACCAAGACCATACAGCGGTTTAACAGCACAGGTTCAACTCAGAACAAGCCTTGCCATGGTCGACCAAAGAAGTTGAGTGCATGTGCTCAGCGTCATATCCAGAGGTTGTCTTTGGGAAATAGACGTATGAGTGCTGTCAGCATTGCTGCAGAGGTTGAAGGGGTGGGGGGTCAGCCTGTCAGTGCTCAGACCATACGCCACACACTGCATCAAATTAGTGTGCATGGCTGTCAACCCAGAAGGAAGCCTCTTCTAAAAATGATGCACAAGAAAGCCCACAAAGACTTTGCTGAAGACAAGCAGACTAAGGGCATGGATTACTGGAACCATGTCCTGTAGTCCGATGAGACCAAGATGAACTTATTTGGTTCAGATGGTGTCAAGCGTGTGTGGCGGTCACCAGGCGAGAAGTACAAAGACAATTTGTCTTACCTACAGTCAAGCATGGTGGTGGGAGTGTCATGGTCTGGGGCTGAATGAGTGCTGCCAGCACTGGGGAGCTACAGTTCATTGAGGGAACCATGTATGGCAATATGTACTGTAACATATTGAAGCAAAGCATGATCCCCTCCTTTTGGAGACTGGGCCGCAGGGCAGTATTACAACATGATAACAACCCAAAACACATCTCTAATACGACCACTGCCTTGCTAAAGAAGCTGAGGTTAAAGGTGATGGACTGGCTAAGCATGTCTTCAGACCTAAACCCTATTGAGCATCTGTGGGGCATCCTCAAATGAAAGGTGAAGGAGCACAAGGTCTCTAACATCCACCAGCACCGTGATGTCGTCATGGAGGAGTGGAAGAGGACTCCAGTGGCAACCTGCGAAGCTCTGGTGAACTCCATGCCCAAGAGGGTTAAGGCAGTGCTGGAAAATAACAGTGGCCACACAAAATATTGCCACTTTAGGCCCAATTTGGACGTTTTCACTTGTACTCTCTTTTGTTGCCAATGGTTTAGACATTAATAGCTGTGTGTTGAGTTATTTTGAGGGGGCAGCAAATTTACACTGTTATACAATCTGTACACTCACTACTTTACATTGTAGCAAAGTGTACCTTCTACAACTGAATTGGCCCAAACAAAAGAATTGAATGCTTTAATCTGATTACATGGGAAATTGAAGGGTTGCCAGCATTTGAGGTAGGGAAACAAGGAGAAAGGCATTTTCAGAAAGAAATGAGCTATATCACACTTGGGCATGTACTCTGCAAGAGCCTTAATGACTCCACTGGAAGCATCAACTGAACCATGCACCAGCCATTTGAGCTCTCTACTGTTACATTTTCATATTACTTTTAGTAATAGTAACCTTTCTTTGAATATGTAGATGCATAGATTTCTTTTAGCACTTAAAGTGGGTAATTTATTACCCTATTCACAATGTTGCCGATTCTTTTTAAATAAGCAATGCTATCTTTTTTTTTTAATCTTTTATTTGTGTAAATGGCTATTCCTTGGAAATTTCTATAAACCTTTGTCTTGCACTACATAAGTCTACCAGACAGTTTGTCTACTTAAAGGAAAATGATAGAGTCTCTGCAATCTCTAATTACCCAAGAGTCTTGCATCATTTATTTTAACATCTCACCCTAGCTCACCCACAGAGTCAACACTCTTTGATCCAGCACTGGTCCTCCTCCAGGTTAAATGACACCCAGTGTCAACACAATTCCTGTCAGCTCGGGGTGGGAGATTTGGTGGGAGATTCTCACCATGTTAGAGGATATAGAAACAAGAAAGACACAAAAAGGAGAGGGGCGCACCGACCTTGTGCAATACCATAAGACCATTTATTAAAAATTTAAATAAAGCATAAAATATACTCACAAACGGAGCAATATCAAAAGCATGTAAGTCATGGACAGTGACTTCAGTAAAGTTTCAGGTACTTAAGAGGGACAGCTCATTCGATCGCTAGGCTCTGAGGAAGAGGGTTCGCCCTGGAAACGCGTTAGCCTTGTGTAGGATGCCGTCGTGATTCCCCCCTAGCTGTGGTGGAGCTTAACTGAAGTCACTGTCCATGACTTACATGCTTTTGGTATTGCTCTGTTTGTGAGTATATTTTATGCTTTATTTCAATTTTTAATAAATGGTCTTATGGTATTGCACAAGGTCGGTGCGCCCCTCTCCTTTTTGTGTCTTTCTTAGTTCTATTTGGATTCCCATGGTCCTGAGAAGGGCAGCAAGACCATCTAGTGCTTAGAGAGTGGAACATCTATAAAAATTGTGTCCCAGGCCAAGCCACCATTATTGGTTGATATATCCGAGCGCAGGAGTTGTGCAGTATTTTCTCAGAGGATATAGAAAGGCCTGAGGATTACAAGAGTACAAGGTGGTAAGTGTGGATCTTGCTAAAGTGCAGCCTTCAGAATGCCTGGCTGTAGACAGTCGACAATTCAGACAGGACCAAGTGAAGTACCAAATATTAAAACTTAGCTCCAAGATAAGCAAATGTTGTCTAAATAGAAGAGTCATGTGTATTCTTACTTGAATCTTGGCATGCTTTGTGCATCTATTGAAGATCTGTGCAGTAATCCAGTGTGAAACTTTGCCTCTATGCAGGAGCTTCCTGTAACACAGACCGGTCACTTCTGTTCTCTCTCCTAGTGCAGGGTTAATGATCTTGTCTCCACCCCATCCTACATTTCCTGCAGGCATATACTCACAAATGACAACATCAGTTGGGCATAACAAAATCCAGAAAATGCCCCAACCAGCCTGGTCCACTAGACAAATCCAAAATGTGAGATGAATTTCTAAAAAGCCGACGCATTTCAAGGGGGAATCCCCTCTTTCTCACAGAGAAAAAGGGGATTTTCCTCAAAACATGTCAGATTTTTGGAAATTCATCTCACATTTGGGACTTGTCTAGTGGACCAGGCTGGTTGCCCCAGCCTATTAAGGGGAGCAGCAAAGCCTGTGCGGCAGTTGGATTAGCCGAAGACACCTGACTGTTCTTTGCCACATACCTTTCTCAAGCACGGGAGATTTTTTCTTTTCTTATTTCCTGTAGGCAACCTGTAGTGGGTGGGCCTGCTGAGCCCTTCCCACAGCTCTGATCTGGCTAGGTACAGCACAGTGATGTACGTGAAGATCCAGGAGATCCAGAGGAGGCCGTCCTCACCGGAGCGATCTCGCTCTGCATCGCCATGAACAACGCAGCCCAACTGCATAAGTACCACATGGAGCACCAGGAAATCACAAGTTCAGAGCAAACAGCAGAAAGAGAACCAAATAAATAATCCAATCAAGTCACAACCAAAAGTAACTGAATAGAAGCAAGCAGTGGGGAAGCTGCTTTCAAGCCAGTGGCTGGTGATCTGGAAGTGGATACTAGAGACTAGCAAAACCATAACCAGAGTAATCTCAGGAATAGTTTAGCAAACTCAACAGATACCTGGTCAGAACACTATCTGCATGGAGTTTGCGTGTTCTCTTTATGCTTGTATGGATTTCCTCCCACACAAAAAATATTATGCTGGTAGGTTAACTGGCTCCTGTCTAATTTGTCCTTAGTATGTGTATGCACGCATGTAAGTTAGGGACCTTAGATTGTAAACTCCTTTAGGGCAGGGACTGATGTGAACATGCAGTAAAGCACTGCATAAAATTGTTGGTGCTATATAAATACTTGTAGTAAATAAAGATTGTGTGATCTAGGAAGGGTCCCAAACTGATGTCAAACTGATACCACTGACATGAGCCTAAAGACTGATGACACGGGCCCTAATGTAAGTGAGGGGAGGCAGCAAGGTGTCAGCAGACTACATGTGGTAAGCAGCTGGACACAGATCATTAAAAGCTAATTATTATTCCTAGAAGTGGCCTTAGAATAAGGAGAGAAAAGATAGCAATTGACTGACCCTGGGCTCTTGAAAGCTTAGCCTTCACCATGATTGGAAAATTCTTGTCTCTATTCCCTCGTTACATCAAAGGAAGCATTCTAATGGTTTAATAATCAGCTAGAAGAAGCCTTCGTACTCGCAAGGTAGTTACTGCAAAAGGTATTTGTATACTTGGTAGATAATATTTATAATGAGGAGATGTTGAGGGAGCTTGGTTCACATTTACATCAGGTATCAGCGGAGTCTGAAGAGCTTCCTGAGGTAACAAATAATATCAATCAACGCAAGGCTAATGACCATGTGTTGTAAACCACTATGATAAGAAAAATGGGAACCTTTTCATACAAAAATATCTAGGTAAAGGACACACCCCAGGCACACCTAACTACACATTCCTGTAAAGGAAACAATCAGGTAAACCATTTCATTACTTTTCACCACAAGTTATCCATTTTACTAGCATTTGAAAATATAAAATCTGGTGATTTTAGAGGTTGAATATTATTATTATTATACAGGATTTATATAGCACCGACAGTTTGCGCAGTGCTTTACAACATTAGGGCAGACAGTACAATTACAATACAATTCAGGGATGAGCTGATGAAGAAACTAAAAGTGCAGTTCGTAGGTGGCGGCAGGATAGGCGTCCCTCAAGAGAAAATTTTCAGGGATTGCCTAAAAGTTGATACATCTGGGGACAGTCTGACGGACTGGGGTAGGGAATTCCAGAGGATGGGAGAGGCTTGGGAGAAGTCTTGGAGGTGGATATGAGAGGAGGTGATGAGGGAGCTGGAGAGCAGAAGGTCTTGGGAGGAGCGAAGAGGACGGTTAGGTTGGTATTTTGAGACTAGGCTAGTGATGTAGCTGGGAGCAGAGTTGAGGATGGCTTTGTAACTTATTGATAGTATGTGCAATATAACACTTTTAATAGGTAAATAATCCTTTTTTTTTTTTATAAAGATATATACCACAGATGGAAAACATGGACAAACGAGGAGGGAATAGAGATAAAGGAATCTAGTTTTAAAAGAATGGCACTTGTGACATACTGAAGCTGCAGAATTAGGTATTCAGTCAGAAACCCATTGTAATAACATATTTCATTTTCTTTTTAAAGTAGAACCATTGCCTCCCATTAAAAAAGACGAATAGGTGTATCTGTATTAAAAGTTTTCTCTTAAGCCCCGTACACACGGGACGACGATCGCATACAACAGGTCGTACTCACGACCGTTGTATGCAAAATCGATCGTTCGTATGCGCGATTTGAACAGTCGAACATACGACGGTCGTACAAGGGAGTTGTATGAGCAGACTAGAAAACTTGGTCATACCAACAAGCTCTCATATGACCGTTGTATCGTGTGTACAGAGCAGTTGGTACAACAAAGTTGTATTGTGAAAAACACGCATGCTCCGAAGTCAGGAACGGCCGGATGCTAATTACATGCACCTGAACGTTCTTCTGTGGTCGTATGATCGTGTAGTGCAGTCAGTATGCTAGATACATTATGCAACATACGATTTGCGACGATCGTACGTACGATCGTCGTCCCGTGTATACGAGGCTTTAGTCTTCCTGAAAGTCCCACAAATACCTGTTAGTTAGTCAGTGAAGTCCACCTAATGCAGCTTCTGAAGTTCCTGTGATGGGGTGGCAACTATGCTGCACTGCTTCTGAATTCAAAGATTTGCCACCTGTATCTGCTTGCATTACAGCAGGAAAAAAATGTTGCAAGAAGTGTGGCTATCAGCATATTCACTAGTTGTTAGCTTGTCAATCAGCATCTGGCCACACATAGTCCTGCTCATGGTTTGTGGACTGACAGCACTGCCTCTGTTGCTGAAACCTTCCCACTGTGAGCTGCAGTGTCTGGGAGGGGGAACATGAGAGACACAAGTGAAGGAGGATTTGGCTCAGTCAAAGTAGGTAAAGGAAGTTTTTAGTTTACATTATGGACCATGTGCATCACATAGTAACTGGGTTTGGTACTTGTTTAGACTGTCATACAAGAACCTTCAGTTGTACTCTAACTCCAAACTCCTGTTTTAGCAGTTGTACCTTGTTTCCAAATACGAGTGGACAGTACAATAGGCATGAGAGTTTGATCACGCTGTAGAAAGAAAAACTTTAATCTGGCTTGATCTGCTACCTTCTGCCCTTGATGCTCCTGGAAGGAAAATCAGGGAAGCTTATTCAAAGACTGTCCAGAATTAGTCTCAATGCACTAGGCCAGCAACACTAAGCAGAGCATTCCTTCCAACTGTTATTATTTTAGGGAGTGTCCTAGCAGAATGCACATAAAAGGTTTTCTGGCATTGATAAGGTGTTTCTACAAAGTCTCCTACATTTTGTACACAGTTTTGTAATAGCTGGGGTGTCTACACCATAGACCCGTACTTAATGTACCCAGTGCTCTACTTTAAAAATGGTCTTGTTAAACAAACTTTCTTTTTACATAGAAGGTAATTCTACCATTTCTTTTAACCTTTGCATAACCACCAGGATCACATAATTACATTCTGGAGATTGGATTGTGGCATTTAAATTTTAAATACCACTTTTGATTTGAAATTTGAAGAGGGAAGCAACAAGGCATGAAGGTTATTGAACATATCATTGTTTCCCATGCGTAGATAAGTAAATGAGCCACTCTAGAGATCAGAGTAAAATTCTGCTCCAAGAATGAACAATGACGATCGACTCTTTTCAGAGGTATTCTGGAATTTCACATATCAGAGCTGCAAATGCAGAGGATCCAAGCCAGAAACTCGCACCGGCACTAACAAACAAACTACATCAACTCTGCCAGGTAAGGTGGAACGGAGTGCCAAGTTCCCTGTTAGAAGGATAAATTCACCATATTGCCATTGTCCTATGGACAATACAGAATCTAGGAGGATAAAACTCTCCATCTGTGAACAAAGAAACCCAAACTCCAACACACAAGGTGGTTAGTTAAGCCAATATTTAGATAAAAGAACATCTGTCGTAATTTAGAGAAGAAGCAATCCTGATTAATTAGAAGATTTAAATCAGGTCGCTATAGTGCCAAACATTTTCATGGACAAAATCCTTCTCTGAAGGATTCCTGAATATGGAATGGTCTCATATTTTCAAATGAGGAATGTTTAAGGTACAAGAATTGGCATATATATGTTACATCTATCTCATGGCCAAGTTGTGTGTTCATTTGGACACTCTTCAAAACTCCTGACCACACAATTATATGCAAATTTGCTGATCCTCTAAATCAGACATTAACACTATTAATCTTGCTGGCCTTCTTTCTGTTTCTTTGTGAGGACCATGCTGTGTCTGTACCCTGCCACCATTACTTTCTACTAGCTTATTGGAGCACAATTTTATTTGTTCCTTTCAAACTTGTTAAAAAGAGGATTCTTACCCTTCCAGTGTCAGGAAGAGGGTTTCCTAGCACCCAAGGTGCTGCTTCTTTAAAAATATTGCACATACTAAATAGAATGAAGTGAACAGTGAATATCAAGTGCCATAAACAAAGTGCTACATGCAATAAATTCATGCTAAAAAATAATTACAAACAATTTTTTGGTACTCAAGGCAAAGTTGCCAAAGTGCAATCCCCCCCCACCAGCCACCGATGACCACTGTCATCTACCGCTGGAGAGCTGGACCACTGCAACAGCCCAACTCTTTTTTTTTTTTTAAACCTTGCTGCAGAACATTGCATGTGTAGCAGGGGGCTGGTTATCTTACCCACAGTATCAGAAGACACTCTGCAACATTGTTGCAGTGAGAATGTTTCCCTTTAGTGCCAGCTAAGATTCTGTGTCATCACATCCTGCCAGCAAAGTGTTTATGACCAGGGAGCAAAGCATACAGGGAATTGTAGTCCCAGGGCTAAAGTGGCACATTCATTTGAACTGCTGGGGAACTACAACTACCAACCCACTGGGAGTAAAGAACAGGTTGCTGGGAGAGGATATAAAAAGGTTTTTCTAGGCTTAGATTTCTCTCTTGTGATGCTGGCCTGGATCTGCAAGCAGGGGCTCTGTGTTGGAGAGTGTTGAGGCTGAGTTGCACAAGAAGAGTTAACAAGTGGCAGTTAACAAGTGGCAGGAAAACAAAGTGGACTTAGGGGAAAGGTGCTGCCTCCCAGGTCCGTACACCACATTGATACAGGTATCCACAGCTGGTCAGGAACATCCAGCCTGAGAGAGGGTGATCCCAGGTGCATATTCAGATGCACCCGCAAAAACGGTGTGAAACGTTCCGGTGTGAGGTGACCAGTCGGGTCACTAGAAGAGCCTGCCTGTTCCAGGATGTTCGTTTGGGTCTGCATTGCAGGATTGGGTGACAGGGCATTTTCCCATTTGCTGGAAACAAGGACACTGCACACAGATTTGTATGTTGTATGGACACTGTATACAGATATCATTGTTCTTAGTCCCCTTGCTGGCACCTGTGGTGCTACAGGACATAAGGCCATTTAGATACAGAGACACTGTATACAGACACCATTGTCCTTTCACCCTACTGAGGAAGATCTTGCATTCTTTGCTTAATAATCCAGGCCAGTTGTGTAGTTTGGCCCTGCTATTCAGGAGCTTAAGTGCACCAACTAGAGTGGCTATCTAAAGAATCCAAAGCCTCATCTTCCTTCCAATAGACTGAAGTTATTGGCGCAATGCGGGCACGCACACACACACGTTCAGGACTCCGTATATGTAGTGAGTGTGCGGGATAGTTTATCTGGGGTTGAGAGGCAGTGTACACGACAACAAACTTAAGTGGCTCCTGTGGGGTTAGTGCTACACATGTAAAAAAGTGTGTGCTGCAAATTTGTTACTGTATTACAGTAAGAAATCATGATGGCTCATTTGTCTGAAGCTAAACTCCAGACACACAGAATAAAGCATGTGCACAAAAAACAACTCTTTGCTAATAAGTATTCAAAGGATTAAAAAATATCATTCAGTTCATAAATCACTTGAAAAATCAAGCTTTGCATGGTAAATTGCAGCTGCTCGAGAGCTCCCTTTTCAGCTAGTGTGTCCTAAAATCAACTTCTGCTCAGGGCCACAAAAAGGCATGGACTGGCTCTGGCAAAATGCATTGACTCCATCATCATTTAATTTTTATAAATTGTCTTGCCTTACAATTAGACCAGATTTATCCTGTATTTTGACACATTAAACTCAACTCAACTTTTGGTGAGAAGAAAACATTCCCCTCTGGGTGATCTATGTACATTGCAAGGATTATAACAACCTTTGTTGCAGATTCCTACCTTTTGTTATTCTGAAGAAATCACTGTTTGTTTCTCTGTGCCTCTCTGCTAAGTGTGTCTAATGGGAGTGGTTTCATAATTATCAGTCAGCTGTGGCAGCAGCAGAGCACTAATGAGGAAATCTGCTGGGCCTGCATCCCTTTAGACCTGTTCCTATTAGAAGTATCTCGCCAAAAAATACATTTTTGTTGCAGGGGATGCCTGAAATCTGACTTGCATCTTAGACAGATGTCTGGAAAAATTGGTGAGCCAATCACACAAGCAGGAAATGATGTTTCTGGAGAGTGGTCAGTAGACACTCTGTGTACAGAACAACTCCAGGTAGCCATATTGCATAGCATTTTTAGAAAATTACAGTGGCTGCAGATTGAAAAGGAAAGGTAATTTTTAATAACATTCAATTATATGACTTGTACCACAATTGTACATGTTATATTATTTTTTAATTATTTGTTATTTTTTTCCCCCACGAAAGTGGAGTTACCCTTTAACCAGTTGCCGACCGCCCGCTGTGGATTGACGGCGGCAACATGGCTCGATACCGCATATCGCCGCTACCTGGCGGCGGCTGCGAGATCGCTGAACGTGAGTGTGCGCGCGCCACCGGAGGTGCGCTCGTGTGCTCACCGTCTAGAGGAGGAGCCAGGGAGTGTGTAGGGCAGACTCAATGTCCATCGGCTACCCGCGACCGCTCCCCCGCAGTGAAAGAACGGGATCCATGTGTGTAAACACACGGGTCTCCGTTCTGACAGAGGAGAAGGAGAGGGATCGTATGCGTCCTGTATATGGTAGCAGTGTTCACTCTCCTCCCCCACTCAGCCCAGCCCCCACACAGTTAGTAACACCTCCCAGGGAACACAGTTATCCCTTTGATCGCCCCATAGTGTTAGCCCCTTCCCTGCCAGTGACATTTACACAGTAATCAGTGCATTTTCATATCACTGATCGCTGTATGAATGTCAATGGTCCCAAAAAAGTGTCAAAAGTGCCCGACATGTCTGCTGCAATGTCGCATTACCGCTAAAAATCGCAGATCACCACCATTACTAGTAAAAAATAAAAAAGAAATAAAAACCCCATAAATTAATTCTCATTGTTTGTGCTCTGGTCCTAAATGGGGAAATCCTTCCGGGGCTGAAGTGGTTAAGCTTCCAGCATGCTGAAAATCCATGTAACCAATAATAAAGATAACTCCAGCCAATTCTCCCGAGCATATCAGGTAATGAAAGTTTTGAAATTTTAAAAGTCTATAATTATACCGAAAGCAGCTGTTGTTTTTCTGGATGTACTCACAAGCTCTGAGTACAGAGGACTTCATAGGGTCAGGAACTTCAGGCGTTTACTGTGTGCTGCATTCATGCACTTCATAAAGAACTTATCAACACTTTTATTTTTCTCTGCTGTATGTATAAAGGAGTTGAACATTAATGTTTTTCTGTGTACATTAGGTGACTCATTCAGAAATAAGCATTTATTAAACAAATTCATATAAATGCATAATAGCTTCCAATTATAGATTTCTTTATGTAAATGAGGAAAGCGTGGGGGCTTAAAGAAAATGTGTAAAGATTAAAATTCCGACTGCCATTTTTAAAGCTCAAAACTGGGAAATAAATGTTTTTCTTATTTTAAAAAAAAGGCATGTGAACTACAGGATTGTACAGAATTACATGTTGTTTGGCGGGTAAAAAGCCAGAGTTTAAAATAAGAAAGTACATTTGGCTGCAATACTCATCATCTCTCCCGTACTGTCACCAAAAGTAAATTTTCTCCACCTAAGGATCTCATCAGACTAACAGACTGAATGATGTCCAACATCATTTAGGCCGGGCTCACACATATGTGAATTGGATGCGCGTTTCCCTGCATCCAATTTGCGTGACAGACAAGTGTGACCATCTCTCAATGGAGCCGGTTCACACATGTCCAGGGTGGCTGCGGTCTGGTTTGAAAAATGATCCGGTGTGTCTTTGGTTCTGGTTCAGGTTCAAATTCAGGCTAAAATTCGGACCTTATTCGCACCTTAACCGGTGTTCAGGGACACACTGGACCCCAGGTATGAACACATGGTCGCACATGTGTGAACTTGGCCTTAAAGTGGATGTAAACCCTCCCATATGACCAGTGAAGTGACTGACCTCAGGTGATACACAGAGATTAAACAAATCCTCCTACATAAGTTGTACCTTGCAGCCTTCTCTTGTCTACAGGTGTTTAAAGTTCAGAATTTATAAAGCTTGTCTAAGCTGTTAGAACAAAGGGGGTGGAGAGCTGAACTACACTTTGCAGAGCTCAGTGAGGAGAGTTCTGAGAGCTGATTGGAGGGAATGGACACACCCTCCTCCACACAGCACAAAGGACTAGAGCTGAGATTTTCAATCAGCTGGAGATCCCTCCCCGTTTTTCTCTTGGTGTCAGGAAAACTTGTCAGATGGCAGAGGAATGAGGCAACAGATAGAAATTACATGGAGTGCCGGTTCACACTTGTATGCTGCGAGTTCCGCACCGTATCCAAATCACACCCCATTCATGCGAACTTATGCAGGTGTGTATGTTAAGTTAACGACATCCTGAAATAGGTTCCCAAAACGCAGTGCAATTTGCAGAATCAGATGGCATGGGTGTGAACAGCTTGTATAACAGTGTAAATTTTCTGTCCCCTCAAAATAACTCAGCACATAGCCATTAATGTCTAAACCGCTGACAACAAAAGTGAGCACACCCCTAAGTGAAAATGTCCAAATTGGGCCCAAAGTGTCAATATTTTGTGTGGCCACCATTATTTTCCAGCACTGCCTTAACCCTCTTGGGCATGGAGTTCACCAGAGCTTCACAGGTTGCCACTGGAGTCATCTTCCACTCCTCCATGACGACATCAAGGAACTGGTGGATGTTAGAGACCTTTCTCTCCTCCACCTTCCCTGTGAGGATGCCCCACAGATGCTCATTAGGGTTTAGGTCTGGGGACAGGCTTGGCCAGTTCATCACCTTTACCCTCAGCTTCTTTAGCAAGGCAGTGGTTGTCTTGGAGATGTGTTTGGGGTCGTTATCATGTTGGAATACTGCCCTATGGCCCAGTCTCCGAAGGGAGGGGATCATGCTCTGCTTCAGTTTGTCACAGTACATGTTGGCATTCATGGTTCCCTCAATGAACTGTAGCTCCCCAGTGCTGGCAGCACTCATGCAGCCCCAAACCATGACACTCCCACCACCATGCTTGACTGTAGGCAAGCAACACTTGTCTTTGTACTCCTCACCTGCTTGCTGCCACGCACGCTTGACACCATCTGAACCAAATACATTTATCTTGGTCTCATCAGACCACAGGACGTGGTTCCAGTAATCCATGTCCTTAGTCTGCTTGTCTTCAGCAAACTGTTTGCGGGCTTTCTTGTGCATCATTTTTAGAAGAGGCTTCCTTCTGGGGTGACAGCCATGCAGACCAATTTGATGCAGTGTGCGGCATATGGTCTGAGCACTGACAGGCTGACCCCCTCACCCCCTTCAACCTCTGGAGCAATGCTGGCAGCACTCACTCATACTTCTATTTTCCAAAGACAACCTCTGGATACAATGCTGAGCATGTGCACTCAACTTCTTTGTTCCACCATGGCGAGGCCTGTTCTGAGTGGAACCTGTCCTGTTAAATCGCTGTATGGTCTTGGCCACCGGTCTGCAGCTCAGTTTCAGGGTCTTGGAAATCTTCTTATAGCCTAGGCCATCTTTATGTAGAGCAACAATTCTTTTTTTCAGATCCTCAGAGAGTTCTTTGCCATGAGGTGCCATGTTGAACTTCCAGTGACCAGTATGAGAGAGTGAGAGCGATAACACCAAATTTAACACACCTGTTCACCATTCACACCTGAGACCTTGTAACACTAGCGAGTTACATGACATTGGGGATAGAAAATGGCTAATTGGACCCAGTGTAGACATTTTCACTTAGGGGTGTACTCACTTTTGTTGCCAGCGGTTTAGACATTAATGGCTGTGTGTTAAGTTATTTTGAGGGGGCAACACATTTACACTGTTATACAAGCTGTACACTCACTACTTTACAATTTAGCAAAGTGTCATTTATTCAGTGTTGCCACATGAAAAGATATAATAACATATTTACAAAAATGTGAGGGGTGTACTCACTTTTGTGAGATACTGTATATATTTTTTTTAGCAGAGACCCTATAGAATAAAGTGGTGGGTGTTTTATAGACCCCAGATCCCTCCATAAGAATACCTGTCACATGCCTATTATTGTCACAAGAGATGTTTACATTTCTTATGACAGCAATAAAAGTGATAAAAAAAAATTAAAACAGCAGTGTAACAATAAAAACATATTCTAAATTAATAAAAAAATTTAAAGTGCCCCCATCCTCCCCGTGCTAGCGTGTAAAGGTGAATGCGCACGTCAGTCCTGAACGCACGCAAACCGCGATCGCCCCACACGTGTGAGGTATCACCGCGAAACGTCAGATCATGTGCAGTAAGTCTAGCACTAGACCTCCTCTGTACATCTAAAGTGGTAACTTGTAAAGGCTTTTAAAGCGTCACCTATGGATAGTAACATTTATATTGTTTGTCTCCATTGTGTGGACGTGCGCAATTTTAAATTGCAACATGTTTGGTATCTATTTACTTGGCGTGACATCATCTTTTACATTTTACAAAGCAATTGGGTTATGTATTGTGTTTTCTTAATTGAAATTCAAAAAAGTGTATTAAATTTTTTTCCTAAAAACTGAGTTTCATAAACCGCTGCTCAAATACCGTGTGACATAAAAAATTGCAAAACCCTCCAATTTATTCCCTAGGGCCTCTGCTTTTGAAAAAAAATAATAATAATAATGTTTGGGGATTCTAACTCATTTTCAAACAAAAAAAAAAACAACACATGTAAACACAAAGTGCCTGGTCTTCCACTGGTTAATATCAGCCTCTTGAAATGCCCTACATCAGTGGTTCTCAACTGCTGTTCTCAGGACCCACCAACAGGCCAGATTTTAAGTATTACCTTGGGGAGATGCAGACTAGAATACTGCAATCACTCAGGTTGAGACCCCCTGCCCTACATAGTTGAGCTCAGACTGGGGAAGGGGGCAGCACACCATTATTTGTTTGCAGTGCAAGAAGCATTCTGAAAGAAGGAGAGAACAGAGTGACCGAGAAATTAGTGTGCTGCTTCTCTTTTTTACTGTCCAGTCACAGGTTGGGGGTGATGAAGAGGCCTGTAAGTTTTCCTGAACTGCAGGAGAGGAAAACCCTGTTAGACAGGGCTTTACTATGTGAAGGGCTTTGTAAATCGCACAACAAAATGGTTAACATGTAATACAGATTCAATTTATGTAATTTAGATGTTTGCTCCTGAGCTTTGAGGCAAATAAATAAATAGGCCATTAAAAGCCATAAAAGTTTACTTTTTTTACCTATCAAACAACATGTAATTCTGTACAGTCAGTCTTGTGATTCACACACATTGTTCAGGCAGGCCCTCTCACTACATCTATATATACCTACTACATCTACTGTATCTGAAGGAGATTGCACAATCAGACTATGACCCATGTGGCCATATTAAATCCTTCACCTTCTGTTCAAAACATAAAAAGGTCTTAGCTAGGCTTCTACTTTAATGAATAGCCCTGGTGATTTTCAAGTCGTGTTATTTCTTGCTGAGCACATAAGAACTTTAAATTGCAAAACCTCTCAGTTGTGACTTATTAAAGAAAGTGCACAAATTGAAGAAAATCAAGACAGAGAGAATGATCCAGGCTAGATTACAATGATATGAGCTCTTTATAACTGTAATTGTCTTTAACCAGTATATTAGGAAGCTGAATATAAAATATTTTGGGCTTAAAGTGAAAGGAAATCAGCAAAAGATATCTGATAGATATGTGTTGACTACCTTAGTTCCACTGGCCTCCGATGGGAATATGGGCCCAGCAACTGTAATGACTGTTGCGTTAAAGCTGTAGTAAACTCCCACTTAAACTATGTACCTGCAGCTGGTAGGACTGTAATAAGGCTAAATCTGTAGGTACAGTGAGTATCTCCTGAACTTACACTGTTCAGGAAGCATGCACATTGCTCCAGCCAATGATGCCACTGCACATGCAGAGTGCGCTCTGCATTCAGGGCACCACTGAGCGTGCCCTGAATGCATAGAGCACTGTGCCATGATCCCAACTCCCATGCGTATTTGCGCGGGTGGCGACTGTGACGGACTCCGGACACCCTGACTGGGTATCTCCACCAAGAAGCTGCTTCCTAAGCTCTGGAACACAAGACCAGCAAATCTGGCTGTAGTACCCCAAGAACAAGGCAACACTAGTTTTGGAGTAAACCAGAATAAGACTCTTTATGTGAACAAGAATACAGGCTTTTATACACTTGATAAGGACATCCCCCCTTTCCTGATCATATTACCCTAACAATTCAACTTGTACACAGGAATATAATTACAACAACCAACATATATGATAAACATTATGTTAATTAGCCACCTGGATGACTCAGAGGAATCATTCCAGGTCAGACTTGCCGACTTCTAGCTCACAAACTATAATAAACATTAACATATGTATAAATACAGAACACGTTAAGAGAATAGCAGGAGGTCCCAGTAGCAGACTGCTTGGCTCCTACATTGAACAAAGGCCAATGTGAACAGCTCTTTCAATTAATACATATAGTTCAGAATCAAAAAACCAGGAATAGTATTTATATGTTTCCTGGGAGATATTGTGGATAAATATTACTGTCCCATTTGAAGTAATCCAAACCACATTCTCAGTGTCCATTAAGTAGTTGTTCATCACTTTTTCGGTCACCCTGTGCCCCTAATAGACATAAGAGGGGCATGGGAAGCTGAAACAAAGGTTGTTTGAAGGATTTACCCCTTAATGACCGGGCCATTTTTTGCAATACGGCACTGCGTTGTTTTAACTGACAATTGCGCGGACGTGCAACGCTGTACTCAAACAAAATTGATGTCCTTTTTTTCCCCACAAATAGAGCTTTCTTTTGGTGGTATTTGATCACCTCTGTGGTTTTTATTTTTTGCGCTATAAACAAAATAAGACCGACAATTTTCAAAATTTGGGAAAAAAAACAATATTTTTTACTTTCTGCTATAATACATATCCAAAAAAAAACAAACAAAAAAAAAACAAATGTATTCATCAGTTTAGGCCAATATGTATTCTACATATTTTTGGTAAAAAAAAATTGCAATAAGCGTATATATTGATTGGTTTGCGCAAAAGTTATATCGTCTACAAACTATGGGATAGATTTTTGGACTTTTATTTTTTTTTATGTTTTTACTGGTAATGGTGGCGATCTGCAATTTTTTAGCAGAACTCTGACATTGCAGCGGACAAATCTGACCTCAAGTGACACTTTTTGGGGACCAGTGACATTATTACATTGATCAGTGATAAAAAAAATGCACTGATCAATGTATAAATTGCACTGGCAGGGAAGGGGTTAACACTAGGGGGTGATCAAGGGGTTAACTATGTTTCCTGGGTGTGTTCTAACTGTAGGGGGAATGGGCTACCTGGAACACCACAGAGATCACTGTTTTTGATCACTGGGAACAGCAGATCTCTGAGATGTCCCCTGTCAGAACGGGGATTCCCCTTCTTTACATAGGCAGATCCCCATTCTGCCTCTGTATACCGCGATCGCGTGTCGCCAGCGGACATAGAGTCCGCGGGAACCACGGCACGCAGCGGGCGCACGCGTGCCCACAGTATCACATACACAGGCGGGCTTTGCGCAATCGAGCTGACCTACCGCCGTATAAGTACAGTGGCTAGTCGGCAAGTGATTAACAAACCAGGGCCCAAAGTCAGTAGACAAAAGGCTAGCATTCAGTCCCCTCCAAAAGCCTCTGTCCAGGGTGAGTCTATTACAATGACATTGTGGCCCAGCCATCCAAACAGCTGGAGAGCGTGAGACCAGAAGACCAGGTGAAAATTAAAGCACAGGGAGCGGTGACAGTGCAGGATTGGAGGGTTGTATTTAAAAGGTCAGTCTGTCATAATGTGTTAGTATGCAATATATATACTAGCATACTATGGCATATGGCAAAACTGATATCGGTATCAGTGTACTGCTAGTATAAACCAAATCTAAGAGTAGCTCAGGGCATTTGCTGCCATTTGTAGACAGGCCCTATCAGGAGGACTTGGTGTTCTTGCTGGAGACTGTATGCCTTGTGAGGGGGATTCCTTGCCCAAGGACTGGGAAAGTCGATACAGCTACAAGAGTCTGGTAGACTGAGGCTCCCAGAAGAAGTGGCTGGAGGGAGCCCAGAAGTCTCTGGAGGAGTGAACAAGCTTGGGCCCTCCATGACCGTGAGTGAAACATTATATTGCTCTGTGATTCATGTTCTTACGCATTTATGGTAAATGCTCCAGTCTTTGGAAGTTTTTCCCTGTTGGACAATTCAGCCCTTGGCGGTTATATTTACATAAACCAAAGAGATATGTGGTCCTGTTGGGTAATTCTATTAGTGCCCCACTGGGTGGAGGGCTTCTTGAGATCTACACGGAGACTGGCAGATGTTTCAATGGTGGCGATAGATATTCCTGATGAAGATAACTTTCAGATATTCAAAACGTGTTGGTTTTCCCTTTCCGTACTAAACTGTTACTGAACAATCTGGAATGTGCGGTCATTTCTGGTATTGGGCATCACCACCAAGTATTCAATTTGTACAATCACTGTCATTGATGCTTTTATGGATGTTATGAGCCTCATGGAGGTTTATTTTAAATTGTGAACAATAAAATGTATATTTTTTATACAACATGCTTTTGGTTATATTGGTTGTCATGTAAAAGTCCCAAAAATAGGTTATTGGAGCATTTTCTAAGCTTGAGAAGGCAGGAGAAACTTATTTAAGGCCAAGAGTGGGCCCATGCAGTGGGGTGCTGCAACTGAGGCTGAATGAGCCTAAAGAGTCAGTGGTCTGAGGGGCCATTACTAATAGCAGTGGTGCTGCTGAATTGTAGCCAGGTGGGTTAGCTAGGATTTTCAGTGGATTGTTTTGCTCTGAGAAGCTGATTCCTCAGTGTGGGAAACTGTTGTGTAAAGATTTTGCTTTCCGTTTTAATAAAAGTGGGCTACCAGGCCCTTAAACCACAAGTTCAGACTGACGTGTCACTAAAACGCATCTACCACATTGGGTCTAATCACGCCATATCACAATGAGCAGCAAAGTGATACCACAAGATTATTAAAGAAAGCATGTTCCATCATTAGAATGAAGTAAGACAACATATATCACTGATGTTGAATACATTTACTTACTTCCTTGTATCCAAACACTATCCGGCCATCGTTGATTAGGGTGGCTTGAAAAGTGAAGCTCCCAAGGCTGTAGTTATCTTGCAAATGAACGTGATCCCACTGAACTACTAGTGCCGTACCTGCAAAATAAAAACAAACTATAAGAAAAACCCTCGTACATATAACAATCCACCAGTTGAAGTTGAAATGAAAACTTTTAAAAATTGTGGGCTCCAATGCAGTGTTGCCAACCCACCAGATTGAAATTTACTGACACGGCAGCCAAAATTTACTGGCACAGCCAAGTTTTTACTGGCATTTCGAAAAGTTACAAAATTAAAAAAGTTATAAGTGGAAATTTTAGTATTTAGGCTACAATCAAGTACATTATGCAAATAGCAATGTGATTTAAGGTAGATATTAAGGCAAAAACCATATTTTTTATTTCGATATAGTAAGTAGCTCAAGGACAGGACTCTGGAGGGCAAGGAATTAGAACGGGCAGGCACACACACATGAAACTGACTCCCACAGTGACAATGACAGCAATGTGCACCAGCACAATGTGCACTGTGCCCTCCTTAACCACAGTGACAGTCTTTCTCCACGCCAGGTCCCGCTCCCGGGTTGCCTTGCTACTATCCAGCAGACCTGCACACAAGGCTCCGGCTGCTCTGCTTGGCTCACTTGTACCATGACATTGCACAACACGCTCAGGCATCGCCTCAGCCAGACCCGTGCTCCCAAACACACTTTAGTAGGCACTTGGATGGTCTCAGCCAGCTCCAGACCAGAACTGTGCATGGGCAGTTCCGAGTCAAGTGTCACAGCCATATTTTTAACCTCCAACCTTTTCCTGTCACTGGCATTTGCTGGCAGGAGAAAAGTGCCCATTTTTTACTGGCTGCCAGGTTGGCAATACTGCTCCGATGGTGACACCCGCTACTCTGACTATTGTTTTAGGTGAAACCTCATTCAGTTTGGAGAGATCTCTTCTCTATGAAGAATAATAAATAACCCTTCTCTAACCCCCCCAAAAAAATAAAACATTTGGACTGGATAAAAACATTCAAAATAAATAATCTGCCTGTGTGCCAGTGAACTCAGGATACACCAATAAAAATGATCCACTACCAAAGAATCACCAGAATCCAGACATTTCAATGATATAAGAGATTAGACAGCAGTCATTCCAGAAATACCTTGACCTATTGAGCACAGACATGCTTGCTCATAAGGCCAAGTTGTGTGAAATGTAACAAAATGTTTTTGAGATGACTGCTGTGTAACCTTTTATATCAATAAACTTACTAGATTCCGGAGATTCCTCAATACACTTTAACATGCAATTCTGGGATGAGCAAATATCATCTAAATACAAGAGCTATGTGTATATCTTGGTGTGAAAGTAACGTAGTGCCGTATCGCAAAAATGGCCTGGTCATTAAGGGCGTAAAACCTTCCGGGGCTGAAGTGGTTAAATTAGATTTTAGTAATTGGGTTTACATGTACTTCATTCATGCATGTAACAATCTGCACTGAAATGTGCTAAAGTTTTGTACCATGACACTTACCTGGACTGGATTTTGTTTCCTCAATAAAAGTGGAGTTTCACTTTAACTAATTACAAAACCTGTTTTAGTTTTTTAGTTTCGAATAGAGTGGAGAGGGATTAGAACACCTGTCAGGATTTTAATACTGTCTAGGCCCCCGTTAGGGAGATTTACTCTCTCTATTTGACCATTATTACAAGTGAATGTGAAAGAAAATCCCAAATTTTGAATGGACACAAGAACAGGGACAGAATATAAATCTATCAGTGGGGCCACTAGTTCTGGTGTCAACCAGGGATTCCTTCACTCTCAATGGATTTTGTCTCAATTCCTAATATAGCTATGGCACATGGAGTGAAGAGAAATCTCCAGAGTGGAACACAGATGGAAAAAAACTGACAAATAATAACCTTCCCCTACTCTATCCAAAAAAAAAAGTTTTGCCTTCAGAAAGGAGTGACAGACCAAAACTGGATGAAAAAAATCCAAGATTGCTTTCATTGTTAGTGAAGAAAAGTCATATAAAAATAGCCAACATGTTTCCACTCCCCCTTCATCAGGGCTACAGAGATAGACATAAAACATAATCATAATCATGTAGAGCCCCCTGTTTAGGTAGGAGCTAGTGAGGGTTTTTTTTGGTAGGTAAGAAAAAAATAATCAGGCCTGACTTGTTTTTGTTTCTGGGCTGGGAGTGGCTCAGGTAGGATTGGGTGATTCACAGATGAGGTCACCAGGACCTCCCACTTCTTTCCAGAAGCTGGTAGAATGCTTCTGGACAGAGAGCTGGGAGGGAGGTGTAGCCATTTGGGGTATGCTAATGAGCCCGGACCAATCCCCAATCTGGATTGGCAGGGGGCAGGCCCCCCTCACTACACATACAATCAGGCCCCAGCCGCTACAACCCTGGCAAACAGACAACACCAGAAGTCTTAGAAAATGTAGCCACACTCTTGAGCATCTGTGGCATAAGGCTAAGCTCCTAAGAAGAAGACTTCAAAAATTACAAATCTGCCCTCCTAAAATGCTATTCCTGCCTCCAAACTGCCAAACAGACCTACTTTATCACACTCATTAACACATTATCATCCAGTCCCCGTCAACTCTTCTCTACCTTTAAGATTCTACTGTGTCCTCCATTGCCTCCACCCTCTAATTCACTCGCTGCACAGGAGATTGCCAATCACTTTAAAACTAAGATTAATCACATTATTGAGGAGAACTCCAATGCACAGAAACCGCCCCCACTCAACAACCCATGTCCACAGGTACAATCACTACTTTCCACATCCAACCCTGCTAGTATTAGCGAGGTTGCTTAACTTTTATTGAATACCCATCTAACTACCTGCCCCCTGGATCCTGCTCCCTCGCAAATGCTACGCTCACCCTCTGACTCAATTCTACATTCTCTAACTCACATTTTCAACCTCTCCCTCTCTTCTGGCATCTTCCCAAACTCTCTAAAACATGCACTAGTCACCCCTATCCTTAAAAAGCCCTCACTGGACCCCACCAATCTTAACAACCTACACCCCATCTCCTTACTCCCCTTCTCCTCCAAACTCCTCGAAAGACTGGTCTACAACCAACTGAATTACCATCTGACCATGAACAAACTTCTTGATCCTCTTTCACTCTCAACACTCCACAGAAACTGCTCTGCTTAAACTCACAAATGACCTACTAACTTCTAAAACCAAAGGACACTATTGTGTACTACTACTCCTGGACCTCTCTGCTACCTTTGACACAATGGACCACCCCCTCCTCCTTAAAAAACTCCACTCCTTTGGTTTCCGTGACTGCGCTCTTCGCTGGTTCTCATCCTACCTATCCCACGCTCCTTCAGTGTCAGCTACAACTCTACTTCCTCCTCTCCTCTTGCTTTCTCTGTCGGTGTCCCCCAAGGTTCTGTTCTTGGACCTCTCTTTTCTGAATCGACACCGCCTCCCTGGGTCAGTCGATTGCCTCCCATGGCTTTCAGTATCATCTCTACGCTGATGACACACAAATCTATCTCTCAACCCCCCAGCTCTCTCCAACTGTCTCCTCACACATCACCAACTTACTAACTGACATTAAATAGTGGATAACTGCGCTAAGACTAAATAATTTGTGAATATCAATTAATACATAAATATGTCAATGAATAAACATATATGCAGCTGCTGTACAAAAATAAGCACATAATAAAATCATATAACTAACAAAATATAGTTATCAGCAGTGCAATAACCACTCAAAAGTGCAAAAATAAAAAATAAAAAGATATGTAAAGTGCTAGTGCTTTTTAAAGTTCAAAATAGTGAGAGACTCCATATATTGTGAAAAGATTCCAATCTGAGAACTCCTTCACCCGTGTCACCACATGAAGTGTGGACACACTGAGGCCCACCAGAACTTCAAGGGGTTAACAGCATCTTCCAAAAGGGGCTACCACTTCCTCCATGCTCCTCCAGATGAATCACAGAACCACTAGGGGTTACTAGCATATATCAAGCCAGCTAGCACTTCCTCCGCATTCCTCCAGATAGCCCTGGTGACCAAGTCGGAAGTGACGAATCGCGTCAAGGGCAGAGCCACACGACGATCCGAACGGAGCATGAGTTAGCCGACAGTGTCGCTGTGAAGGAGTGAAACGGCGATCATGGATAGGTAACAACCGCTCGTTTGTCCATACATTAACGACCTTGCTAGTTTTCACATGTAAGCGCATCTCTTAGTGTAATAAAGGTTTGTTTTTAATGATACACTATGAGGGGCCTCTCTGTTTATCCTTTTCATGAGTGACCTATCTGGAGGAATGCAGAGGAAGTGCTAGCTGGCTTGATATATGCTAGTAACCCCTAGTGGTTCTGTGATTCATCTGGAGGAGCATGGAGGGAGTGGTAGCCCCTTTTGGGAGATGCTGTTAACCCCTTGAAGTTCTGGTGAGCCTCAGTGTGTGCACACTTCACGTGGTGACACGGGTGAAGGAGTTCTCAGATTGGAATCTTTTCACAATATATGGAGTCTCTCACTATTTTGAACCTTAAAAAGCACTAGCACTTTACATATATTTTGATTTTTGCACTTTTGTTTGTGAGTGGTTATTGCGCTGCTGATAACTATATTTTGTTAGTTATATGATTTTATTACTAACTGACATATTGGCCTGGATGTCACATCACTTCCTCATACTCAACCTATCCAAAACTGAGTTTATGATCTTTCCTCCCCCACGTGCCACTTCCCCAGATTTCTGTCAAAATCAATGGCTCAACTATCAACCCATCCCCTCACGCCAAGGTCTTAGGTGTAATCCTAAACTAACCTTTTGGCCCCACATCCAATCCCTATCCAAAATTTGCCACCTCAACCTCTGCAACATCTCCAAGATACGCCCGTTCCTAACCAATGACACAGCAAAGCTTCTAATCCACTCCCTGATCATCTCTCGCTTCGACTACTGCAACTCCCTCCTCACTGGCTTACCTTTAAATAGGCTATCTCCTCTTCAGTCCATCACAAACACTGCTGCCAGGCTCATCCACCTTAAAATCCGTTCGGCGTCTGCTACACCCCTATGTCAATCCCTCCATTGGCTTCCACTCAACCAACAAATTCAATTCAAGATACTAACAATAATTTATAAAGCAATCCATTACTACATCACTAACCTGGTCTCAAAATACCAACCAAATCGATCTCTTCGCTCCTCCCAAGACCTCCTGCTCTCTAGCTCCCTTGTCACCTCATCCCATGCTCACCTCCAGGACTTCTCCAGAGCCTCTCCCATCCTCTGGAATGCTCTACCCCAATCTGTCCGACTTTCTCCTACTTTGTCCAAATTCAGACGATCCCTAAAAACTCATCTCTTCAGAGAAGCCTATCTGGCTCCCACCTAACAACTGTACATTTATTTTCGCTATCAGCACATCCCCCACAGTTACTACCTCTTGTATCTCTTGACCTTCCCTCTTAGATTGTAAGCTCTAAAAAGATGGGCCCTCTTACTCTGTTTAAGTGTATTGTATTTGTACAGTCTACCCTCAAGTTGTAAATCGCTGCATGAACTGTTGGCGCTATATAAATCCTGTATAATAATAATAATGATAGAGCCCTGACCAATTCTTTGGGCATTCCATAACATCCCTACTCCCATCTAAGTTAAATTCCCCTAATAAAACAAAACAAAGTACTTGCCTGTTCTGTGACTCTGGGGCGGTATGGATGTGATTGAGGGCAGTGTGAGCAGGTGAGCCACAACACTCAGCTACCCCTGAGGGGGCCATTGACTACAATCATAATAATAAAAAAAATGTCTAGATCTGTATATAAAAATATACTACAAAATCTAGAACAACACATAATAACAAACATGTTACTTGAACTTGAGTTGTCTCGATTACATTTGAGAATGTTAAAAAAATATACACAGTAAAACATTAAATAAAGAAAGTAGAAAATTGTATAAAACACATAAAACCAATTAACTCCTAAAATAAAAAAAACTAAGAGACCAAGCTGCTGAATTAAAAACCATTTGACTACTGAAATGGGTACTAGAAAAACTGGAGAACGAAGAAACACGTTGGCTGCTTTTTTTTTTTTTTTACCAACAATTAAAATAAACCTGGACTCCTTCATCTGGTTTTGGTCTGGCATCTCTTTCTGTATTTCTATGGTTTGAGCTATTGTTGGGTGCTTATCGAGGGAAGCCTTGCTTGCCAAAGCTATTGAGATTGTTTGGTGTTTTCCTCCATCTGACTACAGTCTAGAAGTTAGACTTGCACATGTAGTCAACTTGTTAACATGAAAATTGTTAACATAAAAGCCCTGTAATAAGGAGGGGACTAAACTTGGGGGCATTTGCCCCACATGCCAGTACCAATAAGATGTGCTGAGTTGGTGGCCTTGAGTTATGATGATATTGCCCCAATTCAGATATTAATAAGAGTTGAAACCATAGAAATGCAGAAATAAGGGCCAGACCAAAACCGGTGGAAAGAGTCCAAGATTATTTTAATTGTTGCTAAAAAAAAATGTCAGCACAGGTTTAATCATTGGTGGAGAGCAGGCTGAGATTTAGTCAGCACAGCTAAAAACCTGACCAGACTGTGCTCTCATGCCTAGTGGGGTCAGTTTTTAATAGGAAAGAAGAGGGACTTGGCCAGAACACCAAGGATTTCACACAGGAAGCAATACAAAGAGAACAGGATACTTTCTCATACAAGTACATGGAACAGCAGGCACATATCAGGAATATGAAGTGTTGGGGTAACATATTGTTTTAATCGGACATCTGACAGCACTTCCATGTCTGGAAGTTCCCAGCGCCTCTTTGAACATGTTGAGTTTTTATTCGGAAGAGAATATTCTGATAAGGACAAAAAAAGTTAAACATTTGCAAACAGTGTTTTAATAATCCCCTTATAGGCCATTACTGTTCAAAGGGAAGGGTTTCTTTTCCCTTTAGTGTGTTAGATAGAGATTTTGTGAGTCGTTAGCCGATACACAGAGCTATTATCTATAGACTTCATTAAGTAAGCTATTAGTATAACATTCTTTGTTACAATTGCTTCCAGATCAATGTGTTTGTCTTTTTGTTTAAAGCACCAGAAGCAATGGTTCGCTTTTGCTTATTATTTAGGTTATAATGGTAATTCTATCTCAATGTCTCTTTTGCCTCAAAGCCAAAGCAATGTGTTCAGCACTGAATGATGATTTACTAAACAGTGTTTCCTTTGCTTGATAATATTACACGTTGAATACTCTATGCCAGTGTTTTTCAACTCCAGTCCTCAAGGCACACCAACAGGTCATGTTTTCAGGATTTCCATGAGTTTGCACAGGTGATTTGATCAGTTTCACTGCCTTAGTAATTACCACAGCTATTTCATCTGAGGGAAATCCTGAAAACATGACCTGTTGGTGTGCCTTGAGGACTGGAGTTGAAAAACACTGCTCTATGCAATATAGAATGAAAGGACCAACAATTTTTTTCGCTTGTAGATCACCATTAAAGACTGAAAGTAAATTTCATTAGAAGAACTTCTAAAACCAAAGCTTTATATATATATATATATATATATATATATATATATAAAAAACCAAAAGTATTGGGACACCTGCCTTTACACGCACTTGAACTTTAACGTCATCCCAGTCTTAGTCCGTAGGGTTCAATATTGAGTTGGCCTACCCTTTGCAGCTATAACAGCTTCAACTCTTCTGGCAAGGCTGTCCACAAGGTTTAGGAGTGTCTATGGGAATGTTTGAGCATTCTTCCAGAAGCACATTTGTGTATTCCGGCACTGATGTTGGATGAGAAAGCCTGGCTGGGAGTTTGCAATCTAATTAATCTCAAAGGTGTTCTATCGGGTTGAGGTCAGAACTCACTGCAGGCCAGTCAAGTTCCTCCACCCCAAACTCTCATCCACGTCTACAAAACTACAGGAGGGGGCAGAAACAAGACAGGTCACCCTGCACAAGGAGAGAGAGCAGCAGTGACCGGTCTTTATCACAGGAAGTTCCTGTACAGAGGCAAAGTTTTATACTGGATTACTGCACAGATCTGGAATAAATACACAAAGCACACCAAGACTTGATGAGACATGACTCCGTATTGTATTGAGACAACATATGCTTTAAATATCTCAGATTACAATTGTGACTTTCTATGTAAGACATCTTAAAGATGGCCATACACTAGTAGAGTTTTGAATAAACTTTTATAGGACGATTCATATGAAAATTCCAAGTACACTTGATGACTTGACATTCAATTTTGGATTAAAGGATACGTTCACCTTTGGGAACATGTTACATGTTCTATCCATTTATAGGGTGGAACACGCAACATGCTCCTCGATCGCCTAACAGTGCCTCTCAGTGCCCTTCAGTGCCACTTATCAGTGTCCATCAGTGCTGCCTATCAGTGCCCTTCAGTGCTGCCTGTCAGTGCCCATCAGTGCCACTTATCAGTGCCCATCAATGCAGCCTCATCAGTGCCACCTCATCAGTGCAGCCTATTAGTGCCCATCAGTGCAGCCTCATCAGTGCAGCCTATCAAGGCCCATTAGTGCAGCCTATCAATGCACATCAGTGAAGGAGAAAAATTACCTGTTGGCAAAATTTTATAACAAAGGCGTCCTTTTATAAAACTGTGATCAGCAATGATCCCAAGGATCACCGCTGATCACAGCTCATTTTTGGTTTATAAAGCAGAGATAATTGGGAGAGAACATGTTCTCCACCGATTATCTCTGCACACGTAGAACTGTCATTCACTGACACAGAAATGGCCAGTTTATGAAGCTGCGATCTCCGCACTTCATTGGCAATCTGGGTCAGAATTCACCCTCCCCGATTCACCAGCTCAGAGGTGGCGAACCTGGGGGAGTGAAGAGGGAATCCCGGGGAAGGAGGAAGATTAGAGACTTCCTTCTGCCTCGTTCAGACCCCCTAACACATTAACCATGCCCCCCTGCCCTGTATATGTGTATATATGCATATACATGTATATGATGCATGTGTATATATACGTGTACATATAATGTATGTGTGTATATGTGCATATATAATGTGTGTATGTGTTTATACATACATATATACAGGGTGGGCCATTTATATGGATACACCTTAATAAAATGGGAATGGTTGGTGATATTAACTTCCTGTTTGTGGCACATTAGTATATGTGAGGGGGGAAACACATAGGTATATTTACCGGGTGGGACATATATACATACATATTTGTGTATGTGTGTAATATATACGTGTATATGTGTGTATGTAATATACATGTGCATATATATGTGTACGTAGTATATGTACATATACGTATATATGTGTATATGTCCCGTCCCCCCGTACCAATTACACAATCCCCCAGACTTGCTCCGTCTTCCTTCAGAGATTAGAAGGAGGAAGGGGCCCTAAGGGAGAAGTGAGGGGGTCCAAGCGGTGGAGACTCGACCACTTAGCCCCTCCCACTTAAGACTGGGTCTAACGGTTACTTCACGCCTCTAGCGTCGAAGTATTTGACCGGTAAAGACACAGTCACTTACTGTC
>BLSH010068394.1:629727-645549 GCA_018402905.1 Glandirana rugosa
CCCCCCCCCCCCCCCCCCCCCCCCCCCCCCCCCCCCCCCCCCCCCCCCCCCCCCCCCCCCCCCCCCCCCCCCAAGGGCGTGCAGGTGAAGCCGCCCCTGCCAGGAGAAGACAATGATTATCCCTAGTGACTATAACAGCTGCTAGCGATAATCACAAAAAAATTCAGCAGGCTGGTTGTACCCAAATTGATTGATTGTACATTCAGCCTCCCATTAATGGTTCGAATCAGCAGGAACCAGCCGAGATTCGAACCGTCTATGGCCGGCCTAAGTCTGTCCCATATTTGCCACCAGGTGTGGCTGTACAATATTGAAGTTTGAGAGCATGTTTTATCTCTTCCAAAATTTGGAAAATTTCCAGGCCAGCATGCTTAGCTGATAGCACATTGATAATCTAAGAGCTACTGGTGATCAAAAACACATTTGGTGCAAATCCAAACCAAGTAATTATTTGCCCGTGAACCTTTGTTTCTTTTAAGCTTAATTCTAAGCAAAAAAGCTTCAATCAATGCAGTTATGTACCAATTATCATTAATGGGGACCTTTTCGTAACTTTAAAAGTCTGCATAAATAAATCCCTGACATGTCACAATATACAGTACTGCAACTATATATTTTTTTTGTTCCAAAAATGTTTTATTGAAATTAAAATAAAGGAACAGTACAATGCATAACACTTATAAGTTATCTCAATACAAAATAAGTAGCATATGGCACATAAAAAGAGATATTTACCATACATGCTGAATACAACATTGTAAACAATCAATAATCTTCATGTTCCAAACGAACCTAATCATGACTTCTGATAGCGGGGCCTAGTTGTGATATGGCCCGTCGGGGTGTGTAGGAAGATGGAGCATCTTACTGGTGCTGATTTGGGTTATGCCAGGATAATGGGTCTACTTTATTATTGGGTTGTTATGTATAGGCTGGGTCTCATATAGGAAGGTAACCATTTGTGTCTCATTAGGAGCTACCAAGTGGTGATAATTGTTGAAATATAGAGAAAAACAAAATAAATTATTTTATTGTAGGGTATGTCAGGAGAGTTAAAGAGGGAGAGGGGTATTAGGAGGAGAGTAATGAGGGGGGAGGTGGGTAGGGTTTGACGGGTGAATGGGGGAGGGGGGTGGCAATACTGCCTCAGTCTCCACCAAAGACAATTATCATGTTTTCAGCCCTGTAACACAAATGTGTATTCAACCATTAGTGGCCTATATCAACAAGTGGTAGACTCCTTGACGAGGGTCTGTACACCCGCTGTGCCCATTATGAGGGGTTCCCACCATCCCTATGCTGAGTTCCTGGGTCTGCACAGCCACTGTGCCCATTATGAGGGGTTTCCACTATCCCTGTGCTGAGTTCCTGGGTCTGTACACCCGCTGTGCCAATTATGAGGGGTTCCCACCCTCCCTGTGCTGAGTTCCCGGGTCTGTACACCCGCTATGCCCATTATGAGGAGTTCCCACCATCCCTGTGCTGAGTTCCCGGGTCTGTACACCCGCTGTGCCCATTATGAGGGATTCCCACCATCCCTGTGCTGAGTTCCCGGGTCTGTACACCCACTGTGCCCATTATGAGAGGTTCCCACCATCCCTGTGCTGAGTTCCTGGGTCTGTACAGCCACTGTGCCCATTATGAGGGGTTCCCACCATCCCTGTGTTGAGTTCCTGGGTTTGTACACCTGCTGTGCCCATTATGAGGGGTTTCCACCATCCCTGTATATAAATATCGATTTCCCGAAATTCGAATTTCAAATAGAATGCCCCCCTGCAAATTCGAGTTTCAATAGAAAAGTTTAGAATGGAAGAGAAAATAAATATTACAATTTAAAAAAACTAGAGAAATGAAAATAAAGAAAATAAAATAAAAAAGACTATATATATATATAACAATCTTCCGAAATTCGAATTTCGAATACAATGAATTCAAATTTCGAATAGACTGAATATATATATATATATATATATATATATATATATATATATATATATATATTTAAGTTCTGTTCTATTATTTTTCTATTCTTTTCTATCTTATTTTCTATTCTATTCTTTTCTCTTATTTTCTATTCTATTATAATATTTTCTATTCAGATTCATATTCATTCTATTTGAAATTGGAATTCATGCTGTTTTTGAAATTCAAATTTCGGAAAATTAATGTATAAATACTATAGATAGATATAATTCCATTTTGTTCTATTGTTTTTCTATTCTATTGTTTTCTGTTGTATTGAATTGTTTTTTATTATCTTTATTTTTATTTCACTAGTTTTTTTCTAGTCTATTATTTATTTTCTCTTCTATTCTAAACTTTTCTATTGAAATTCGAATTTGAAGCCATTCTATTGGAAATTTGAATTTCGGAAAATCGATATATATCAATTTCGAATACAGCATGAATGGCAAAGTCACGTGACCAAACTCTCCCCCTATCATGGAGTGTTCTCTGCAGTGTTAAGCTCAGCATAGTTCTGCATTGTGCTGAGAATATTTCTTGATGTAAGTTATTCGTCCTATTTGTGATCACTAAAGTTTAGTTGGGATTTTTATTTTTGCTTTATCTTACTGTGTAGGTGTGAATCAGTTATTATGGACAAAATAAATGGTAGATGGAGCCAAGACTGTGAACTGTTGGGCCCAAAATGTTTGCTTACCTTGAGGCCCATGCTGGTTATCAGTGTCCCTGATGGAGATTTCAGCATTTCCCATTAGGCTTGCAACATTATCCAAAGCTATCTAATTTGGATGTTGGGACCCTTGACCAGCATACCCAACATCTACAAGCAGGGTCTAAACTAGGGGGGTTCTACCTCCACCCGCACTGAGAACCGCTGCTCTAAGGGTGTCTCTGCTGCCCGATCAAGTGTAATGGGTCTCCCTCCTAGTCCTGCCCAGTGCCCAAACAGCCTGTGTCTTTTCTGTGTGAGGCATGCCAGAGAAGGGGAGGCTTCAAAGAAGGAGCAGAGGAGGCCCTGCACTGGGGGGGGGGGTGCGGAGAAGGCCCTGGGCTGCGGGGTGGAGTGAAGACCCTGGGCTGGGGGGGGGCAGAGGAGGCCCCCGGGCTGGGGGGTTAGAGGAGGCCTTGGACTAGAGGGTGCAGTGGAGACCCCAGGCTGATAGGGGGTGCAGAGGAGGCCTTGGGCTGGGGATTGCGGAGGAGGCCTGAGCTGGGGGTGCAGAGGAGGCCCTGACCTGGGGGGGCGCAGAGGGGACCTTGAAATTGGGGGATGCAGAGGAGGTCCTTGGCTGGGGAGGTGCAGAGAAGGCCCTGACCTGGGGGGCAAAGAGGAAACCCTGGACTTGGGGGATGCAGAGGAGGTCTTGGGCTGGGTGGGCAGAGGAGGCCCTGGACTGGGAGGGTGCAGAGGAGACCCTGGACTTGGTTGATGCAGAGGGGGTTCTGGGCTGGGGGGTTCAGAGGAGACCCTGGACTGGGGGGTGCAGAGGATGTGATGGAGTTCGGGTGCAGCGGAGGCCCTGGACTAGGAGGGGAGTATGCAGGGGGCCCTTGACTGGGGGTTGCTGAGGAAGCCCTGGACTGGGGGATGCAGAGGAGGCACTGAACTAGGAGGGGAGTACACAGGAGGCCCTGGACTGGGGGGTGTCGAGGAGGCCCTGGACTTGAAAACTGGGGTTGATTAAAGACCTGGATTCAGAACACAGGCTGCAGAGGAGGCTCTTAACTTGGGATGGGCTGTAAAGGAGGCCTTGGACTAGGAGAGGAGTGCAGAAGAGGCCCTGGTCTAGGGGGGTGGGTGCAGAGGAGGCCAATGACTAGGAAAGGGTGGTTGGTGTCACAAAGGCCCCTGGATAGGGGGGTACAAAGGAGATAATGGACTAGGTGAGGGGGTGCCTAGAGGTCCCAGATTAGGAGAGGGGGTGTCTGGAGGGCCTGGTGAGGGCAGCAGGTGTCTGGAGACCTTGGACTATGAGAGGGGGATCATGGAGGCCCTCTGGAGTAGGAAAGAGGGTGCCTGAAGGACTTACCAGCTGCAGGGAGAAAGAGCCTGAAATTAAAGCCTGTGCTGAGGAAGAGCCTGCCTAGGCCCTGAAGGATGAGTTCACAACATAAATGGGGACATTTATCAGTTGTAGCAAGTAATGCCAAACAGGAGCAGAGAGATAGGTTGTGTGATAGATTTATCAAAGGAGAAGTATAGCCAAAGCTTGTTTGGTTGTACTTCTCCCATTGATCACATCAGTGCAGATTGTTTTGCACTCCTTTTACCCATTTTTAGCTGAGAGCGGGCTTAAGCCTCGGCTGATGTCACAGTCGGTCCAGGCTGGGGAAAGATGACAACCATATAGTTGTGATCTGCTCACATGCCTGGACCAGTACCCAGCTCAGCCTCTCAGGGGGCAGAGCACAGCCAGAGACTAACAGCCACCAGCTCTCTGCTCAGGGAGCTCTGAGTAATTGGCTGTTTGATTACTCGGTTCTCAGCCTTAGGGCCGGCGGGGGATAGATGCAGCATCCACCTAGGTAAGTATAGTTCATAAATAAAATTCCCACATTTCTTTTTTAATTACCCGACATCTCCTCTTTCCTGTTATCTGGCCCACGTGACAATTAGACCTAATTCACATTGAGCATATGTGTTCATGCCCAGTGTGATGGCTGTCTACCACATGGGGATACTTGGTGCTCTGTGCATCCCTGTGCAGGCAGTCCAGTCAAAGTCAATTGGGATGCAGCAGCTACATGGGCATAGTCGAATGTCAAAATTTGACATGCAGACAGGAAGGAATGCATGTATCCGAATGCACAGTGTCTGCATTCGGATCTGTGCACCCACTTCTATAGGTGAAGCTCTCTGGCAGATGCAGATGCAGCAAAAAAAAGTGTCTCAGCATACAGGACCTGTCTCAGTGCCTGTCTGAATGAGCCCTTAGGGGAACTTATGAAAACTAGAGAAGACAGAATTTGGAACAGCTGTGCATGGAAACCAATCGGCTCATAGCTTTAATTTTTAAAGCTGAACAAGCTGAAAATAGAAGCTGATTGGTTACCATACACAGCTGTTCCAAATTCTGACTGCACCAGTTTTGATAAATTGCCCTCACTGTGTTTTACATGTCTTACTCCTGATTACTGCATTCTAAGTACAGCACATTCGTTGTTAAAGTGGTTGTAAAGGCACAAGATTTGTAATCTTCATGCATTCTATGCAGGAAGATAAAAAACCTTCTGTGTTTAAACCTTCTGTGTGAAGCAGCCTCCCCAGTCCTACCTAATTCTTACCCGAGCCATCTCTTGATCCAGCGATGCCCAGAAGAGCCTTGACTGTCTGGGGACTTGCACTCCTGATTGGCTTTTGGCAGCAACTGGAGCCATTCGTTCACACTGCTGTCAATCACAGCCAGTGAGCCAATCAGAAGACGGAAGGAGCGGAGCTGAGCCATGGCTCCGTGTGTGAATGGACACACAGAGACGCGGCTCAGGAGCGTGCCTGCTTGGGAGCCCCCATAGCGAGCTGCTTGCTGTTGGGGCACCCAGAAAGAGGGAGGGGCCAGGGGTGCCAGTGAGGGACCCAAGAAGAGGAGGATCCGAGCTGCTCTGTGCAAAACCACACAGAGCAGGTAAGTGTAACATGTTTATTATTTTGAAAAAAAGAACAAAAAACAAGACTTTCATATCACTTTAAGGTTAGCTGTGTCTAGTAAAGGATATGCAATAGAACAGTTTTATTTTAATAAAATGAGTATACTGAGGTTTGTACTGTCTGTTGCATACTCACTTGTGGCACAGTCATTAAAGCATATGGCCCCAGTTTTGGCATGGCACCGCTATAGTGCCATATACCATTTTCCTTGGGGGGAGTGCAAAAAAATGTCCAGCCTCGGGTGCCAGATGTGCTAGCTACGCCGCTGTCTACAAGCACAATCACTGGTCACAGTCCCCGAACAACTGAATTGTCTGCTGAAATTTTTATTGAGGCTTTCCCATGCTCATTCCAAAAGTTAAATAAAAAATGTGAATGACCTATTTAATATAGCTCATATTGTGTTTTTTTTCTAAATAATATGAGGATTCCCAACCTCCCATTGTTTAACAGGCTGATAGCTCTGCTAATTGCAGCCATTACTTAATTTCATGAAGGAGCTGATTAAAAGAGTCTTCAATATTCCCCTTAATAATTCAGTGCGGGGTACAGTTTGCTAACTTTTAATGCAATTTGCAAATGTATTTGTTATGGCCGCATGAAGTACAAAGTAATTGAAATATAATTTTGAACAAAGAATTATAACAGGCTGCAGCACAGAGAAACACCCTCGCTATTTTTGTATTAAATGGGATAAAAGGGTGAAATGAATGCTCAACGTCTGCTCTTTACATAATATTTAGTCCTTGGTAACCCTGACACATCACGTTGATTGAAAATATAATTTATAGAGCATTTTATGGGTTGTACCCTTGAAATGGATTTCAGCTAATTAAATGACAATCCATTGGACATTTCAGCTGTATTTACTTCCATTTGCAAAAAAAGGTCATTTATACTGAACATAATAAGACAAATGATTGGGAATATCATTTTATTTGCTATGTTAATTTGCAAATCACTCAAGTGCAGACAACACTGACATTTTAATGGATAAAGGAGGTTGGAACCCCTCTACAACTGGCTTTTCACATCTCTGTTTTATATTTTTATATTGCATATCTCTTTTTAAAGCCAAATACCACCCAAACTGCTATTTAATCTTTGGCTGGACAGTGAGTTACCTCAATTGAAAATTCAATTACAGTTCTCTGTATTTCTGTAATACCCACAAACCCATGACAAAGGTGTCCTACTCTCACATACAGAACCTGCATTGTGAAGAGTCCAAAGCTTTATTCAGCTATCACATCGCTATAGCAGACAGCAACGTTTTGGAGCCACACAAGACCCCTTCATCAAGGATCCTGTGCGGCTCCGAAAGTTGCTATCTGCTGTAATGATGTGATCGCTGCATAAACCTTTGGACTCCCTCTGGAGATCCTTGATGTGCTGGTGACACTGTCTTGCTCTCACAAGACTTGGTTCTGGATGGTGTTTGCTTCAGCACCCACTTATATGCACAGACATTTCTACAGGAACGTGTGCGTTGGGAATAGTGTTGGAATTTGCCATGGGCATGACACCATTGTTTGACTTTATAATGGGTCTGTCAGGGACAGTGTTTAGCATCAGGGAAAAGTTCCAGAGGAGTCAGTAGGGAAATAACGGAGACATGTCATCCTTCCTGGAAACCTCCCTATTTGGGTACAAACCAGCCAGGCTGCATTCCGCCCCTTGAGTCAGATGCCGTCAGATGCCGTCAGCTTACCTGAGATTTTCATCTAGTGCACAAGTGTCAAACACAAGGCCCGTGGGCTGAATCTGGCCAGCCAGGCCATTGCATCTCATTGCACCTCTCTTGCAGCTGCAGCACCCCCCTCGTCTCCACCCCCACCTTGTCTCAGCAGTCAGCAGCACAGAGGAGGACAGAGCTCCTCCACCAGATTCTGGGCCTTTCTGTGGTCTCAGTGTTTAGCAGGCTCTGGCAACTGACTACAGCCCTCCTCTGGTCTTCCTCCAGACCCTGGACTTTCTGCTTTTCTGCTTCTCAGCTCTGCCCCCAGCTTCTTCTCGGCAGCAGCAAGATAAGAGGGTTGCTCTGTGATGTAAGGGAGGGTGGGGGGTTTTGTGACATCTGATGCAAGGGGGGGGTGGGGTGCTCTGGACATCTAGTCTTACAAATACAATCGGCCCTTTGAGGACAACCATATAACTACCGTAGTACCGACACATCACTGTTACATCCTGTGAGTGTATTGGCCTCAGTCATAAGGTCTCTTTATATAAAATCAATAGATGCTCCTTTGGACCCATCTGAACCTTCATCTTGCTCTAGCATGCCTCACCAATGTGGAGTACACTACTCTAGTCTAAAGTGAAGCTTATAGCCGCTTGCAATTCCTCTGCCATAATGCAGATTCTTTATGCTGAGATCAGGAATAGGAATGCGCTAAAACCAAAAGCACAGCAGAGAAGCTGTTGGACCTCCATACTATATGCATTGTTCCAGATTCTCATCTGTTCTCTGTGAATTGAGCAATTTATCCTGCTTACTGTCTAAGCATCTTTCTTTACTTCAGTATCTCGCCTCTGACAGGCAATACATTTCCTTCCTGGAGATCATATTGACTTTTACCATATGTGCCTTTTAATTACCGGGCTGAAGGCTGATGTGTGGGAAATAAAAGCATCTTATTTTCAATCGTTTCACAGGAGATGCTAATCTATATTATAATACAGCTCGGTGTCTCTTTGTTAGGCTTTCTCATGATTGGCAATACAATGAGTGGGTTACTAGGCATCTGTATATTCATAAAAACCTGTGATCTTGTTTTTCTTCCTTCTAAGTGCTGTAGATTTTCTTTTTTGTATAGAAAATTAGATTTTATTCTCCGCAGGATATCTTCTTGATGATGGCTAGACAAATTCTAACTATTCTGTTCAGCAGAGCTTAGCCAAACAACAAGGTTTCTTCAATCCCATCTCATCTTCTGTCTGCTACTGCCAGTTGAGGTCACCACGGGGCCAGGCCTCAACCGCCAACACTCGGCAGATTGTTCCTGAGAACAGGTGGTGAGAAATCTGCCTGTCTTTACTCGAACTGGTCACCACCAAGACTTGCTGCGATTCCAACTCAAATAAAAACGGACACGAAGCACAAAGTGAAACGTCTGCTCTCTTTTCTCCATGTCTCTCCTCAGTGTACCTTTGCATGCTCAGCAGTTTTATATACATTGATTTTTGGCACTCTGTATGACCACTCTTTAACCACTTCCTTACTGGGCACTTAAACCCCCCTCCTGCCAGGACCAATTTTTCTGCTTTCAGCGCTGTCGCTCTTTGAATGACAATTGCGCGGTCGTGCAACGTTGTACCCAATCAAAATTGGCGTCCTTTTTTCCCACAAATAGAGCTTTCTTTTGGTGGTATTTGATCACCTCTGCAGTTTTTATTTTTTCCGCTATAAACGAATAAAAAGTGACGATTTTGAAAAAAGAACAATGTTTTTTACTTTTTGCTATAATAAATGCCCAAAAATAAAAAATAAAAAAAATAATTTATTAATCAGTTTAGGCCGATATATATTCTACTACAGATTTTTGGTAAAAAAAATCTCAATCGGCGTATATTGATTGGGTTGCGCGAAAGTTATAGCGACTACAAACTATGGACATTGGTTTATGGCGTTTTTATTTTTTTACTGGTAATGGCGGTGATCTGCAATTTTTAGCGGGACTGTAATATTTCAGCAGACATGTCGGACGTTTTTGACACTTTTTTGGGACCAATGACATTTATATAGCGATCAGATCTAAAAATTAAATGATTAAATGTAAATTAAATGTCATTGGCAGGGAAGGGGTTAACACTAAGGGGGCAGTGAAGGGGTTAAAAGTGTTCCCTGGGTGTGTTCTAACTGTGGGGGGGGGGGGGGGAGGGTTGGTAGGGGCATGACAGATCTCACTGATCCCAGTGACAGGGATCAGTAGATCTGGCATGCCCCCCTCACAGAACGGGGAACCGCCGTGTTTACAACGCCGGTTCCCCGTTCCTGCTCTCTGTGAGTAGATGGCGCTGGCGCCGGCGGAAGCGTGCCCAGTGTGAGCCGAAGGGGAGGACGTCTATTGACAGCCTCCCGGCATTTTAGAGCCGCACTGTAGCCGCCATTCGGCTATGGCGCAGACGGGAAGCAGTTAAAGGGTAACTCCTTTTTCGTGGGGAAAAAAATAGCAAATAAAGAAAAAATAATATAGTGCATATAAGTGCGGCACAAGTCATATTGTAATTGAATGTTATTAAAAATTACCTTTCTTTTTCAATCTGTAGCCTCTGTAATTTTCTGAAAATGCAGTGAAATATGGCTACCTGGAGGTGTTCTGTACACAGAATGTGTACTGACCACTCCCCAGAAACATAATTTCCTGCTTGTGTGATTGGCTCACTGATTTTCCCAGAAGTCTGCCTAAGATACAAGTCAGATTTCCGGCATCCCCTGCAACAAAAATGTAATTTGTGGAGAGATACTTTCAGTGGGAACACGTCTAAAGGGATGCAGGCTCAGTAGATTTCCTCTTTAGTGCTCTCCAGCTGCACACCTGACAGTTAATTATGAAACCACTCCCATTAGACCCACTCAGTACAGAGGCACAGAGGAACACAGAGGGATTTCTGCACAATAACAAAAGGTAGGAATCTGCAACAAAAGTTGTTATAATCCTTGCAATGTACATAGATCAACCAGAGGGGGAATGTTTTTTTCTCAACAAATGTGCGACCATCACCTTTTCCCTGACTGCTTTTCTTTTGTTCCTTTTTCTTTTTTCTTTATCTTCTTTTTCTCTTTTTCTTGGGCCCCTGGCCACTGTCCACGGACCCGGTGATTTAACATAGCAGTGCATACATATTTACTCTACATATGCAGTAGTGATTTATGGATCAATATGCACTATATACTACAATTTATACACATATACAGCTGTAGCGCCCCTATAGTGTAGGCGTTTTGTGAGATAGTTTTTTTGCAGGAGAGGCAAAATTTAGTCAGGCCTGACTGTAAGAGCAGGCCTGAATGTTTTGATCTGGGCTTGGGGAGTGGCTCAAGTAGGACTGGGGCAGTTCAGCAGATGATGTCACTAGACCCTCCTACCTTCTTCTGGGAAGCGCTAGAACTTTCCAGAATGAAGGTGGGGCAAGAGGTGTCATCATCTGGAGTGTCATGGGAAGCTCTGACCAATCCCTAATCTGGATTGGCAGGGGGCAGGCCTTCTCATATACTTGGGGCTGGGTCAGTCTGGAAGGAGTTGCTGGAGGTGGAAGTGGGAAAATGTAGCCAAGGTGCTGCAGAGGCCTCTACCCAGGAGGGAGACCCCAGTCTGGAGGGGTGACCTCGAGGCCTGGAGGTTTGGGTGCAGCCAGGAGTGGAGGTGAATCCTGGAGTCGCACAAGGGAAAAGGCGAGCAGCAGCAGAGGGACTACTGAGACACTTGAAAGAGTCCACTGGAGTCAATGAGTGACAGACCCTGGGAGCTGGAAGAGAATGTGCTGGAGCAGGAATAGTGGACATCCTGTGGAAGCCTTAGGAGACAGTCAGGGGAAGGAGTGTCACTGTGAGGAAAGCAGGTCTGTGTGGTGGCCTGGAAGAGGGATGGGCTGGAAGTTGTAGTCCATCAAAGGCCCAGCTAGCACTCAAGTACTTTGCTACATATTCGGGAGCCTGTGATCCCTGGCCTGTAATGGGTGGTCCTGAGGTCCTGCTGACCGAAGGTAGGCCTCGCCATGTGCTAGCTGTGGTGAAGAGAAAGGTGTAAAGAAGCTTGATACATTTCCTTTCAAGCAGGGGAACCAAGTGATGTGCTGGAGAGTAGTGGAGGAACAATAGTCTGCAAGTACAGTGCTGGAGAGAGATTGTGAGGAGAAATGGTCAGCAAGCTGAGTTCTGGAGAGAGTTGTGAGGAGTAACAGTGTGCAGAAGGACGGTCTGCAGGGCAAGTGTGCATATACAGGACTGTATATGGAAGTTGTGTACAATAATTTCTGGGGCATCCCACAGTCACCCTTTTTCCATATCCAAGTTATTTCCCCTAAATAAAACAACAAAGTGTCAACATGGTCAGTGTCCACGGATGTGTGAGATATGGTGTGATTGAGGGCAGCTATCAGGTGAACCACAACTAATGCTACTTCCAAGAAAGCACATGGCTACACAGCTATGAACTACTGATGTACTACAGGGGTTATCCAGGGACAATTTCTCTCCCAACACCTTCACACCATGCTTGCCATCTGCCTGGTCTCCCGGCGGGGTGCCACTCACCCCATCCCTTCAGCTCCCGGGCCAGATGCTCTCTGCTGCCGCCATGTGGGGGCCAACCCTTGGAGTCAATTGATCCATATGTAAGTATGGGGACCTATGTGTGGACCCCCTGCTCTTTGTCCAATCATGACCATTCATTGTATAACATACCCTAATTGGAACTTTTTTATATAGATACCCTGCATCCACTCCTGAGGAAGCGAGCATAGCTTGTGAAACACGCGAGTTATAGATGCACTGTATACCACTACTATCTTGCATCCACATCATTGTGTGAACACATATATGTTTTGCCTGTAAACATCTATATTATGCTACTGTCATCAGGTTTAATGTCCATGTTTGGTTTTTATGCTGATGGTAAAAATAAGGTACTCTTATTAAGTGTATTGACCTTATACTCACCTCATATAAAGTCCCATGGGTGACTTTCTTTGTTTCTTTGTAATATGTATTGGGATGAGGTGTGACATAACAGAGGCAACAATCAGACCTTTTCTCTTTTTTCATATACTATATATAGATAGTAGAAAAGTCCTCCAAGTAAGGCTCGGTTCACACCTATGTGCTTTTTGTTACTTTTTACTTTTTGCAGAAACGCACTACAGCCAATTTAACATGGTTTCCTATGGAACATGGTCACATCTATGCTCTTTTCAGCCGCTGCATTTTTGGAAAGGGTCAGGGACTTTTCTAAAAGCAAAATTGTGTGCTTTTGGTTCAATAGACTTCAATGGAGATGCTGCAGAAAAGCATGTTTGCAGCAATTTGCATTTTATGTTTTTTTAATGTGCCCAACAACAAATTGGCCAAAATAAAAAAAAAAGCATAAGCATAAAAAATGCAAAATGCATTAAAAAAAGCGGCAAAAATGCATGTACAAAAACGCAAAATGCACTTCAAAAAGCACTGCTGATATGGATCAAAAGCAAACTGCATAGGTGTGAACCAAGCCTAAATTCTTGAAAAAGTGTCCAATAAAAAATCCAGTTTAAAACACCTTGAGTGTGCTCAGAGATTATGAAGTGGTGCCAGAAGAAATTTCCTCCAGATGTTGACCACCAGAGTTAAGTAGTCAAAGCGCTCATAGAGCATATTGGTGAGGCTAAACTCCGTGACCTCAATGCTCTAAAACTTGTATATCGCAGACACATGTTCAGGTTGATACATCACTCCTCCAGAACAAAAAATAACGGTATATGCCAAAATCCCAATAAAAATTTTCCTAGTGTCATTTTTCGAACAACAGGACACCTATAATATGCAGGGTTTTGTAGTTCTGATTCCACATCTGGAATAAAAGACGCAACTTGGTAAATATTCATTCCAATATAAGCCATTAAATGTTGACACTGACAATGAAGAATATCTGTCAAGGTTGAATTCTATTTGAACAACATTTGGCAGTGAAGTATAGCAATAAAATATCAGAGAGAGAACATCTTGATCTAAACATGCACTCGGAAATTTCCGTGTGTTTAACCAGCTCGTTATTAAGTTGTCGGCAATATCCCACAGTGTCTGCTTCCATTAGCATACAAGAGCTCTTCTTTGCTTATGCTATCCAGGTTCTTCCAGGATATGATTTCCCAGCTGTGGTCTTAGATATCCTTGACATATCATGTTTTAAGGATTTCCAGAAGCAATTAAGTCTTCTCTGGGCAACATTTGCAGTGGCAGCAATGGTATTCAATGCTTCACTTCTGAGAGTCAGAGGCTCTGCCATGCAATAGAGCTAAGCGGAGAAGGAAGCAGACGGCTGTCAGGGGCCAGCATGCGGATGTATTAACTATGGATTATTCAGCTGGATCATAAAGGAAATAACCGAGGCGTAATATTTTGATAAATCCACAAAGTATTCACTCTGATCCACTTACTAGATTAAATCAGATAAATGGCCTTTACCTGATTTAAAAACATCTCCAGTAAAAGTTATTTTATTTTAACGTGCCTATATGGCAAGTCCATAGCTAAAACTCAAAAAAAAAAAAATTACAGATGAGTACAAATCACTGGTAATCTGCCATATAATCCTTTTCCAAGTGCCAGATCCTAATTAGAATTTTGTTTTGTCTTTCTTTAATGACATTGACATTATAGAACAGCCATTTTCAGCCAGGGTTCCTCCAAAGTATGCTAGGGTATCTTGAACTATGGCTGACTGACCTCCCACTGATAGTGCCTACATATAAGTCCAGCGCCAATTAACAGAGGCAGCAGCATGACACCAATGATATTATTTTGCTATCTGTAAGCCCTAGTTCACACCGATTTGGTAAACTTTGAGAGAAAAATAAAGTGCAGCACTGAAGAATGTAAAAACATTGAAAAAATGTAGTAATATATATCACAAATACATACAGTGGCTTAAAGTATTCATGCCCCTTGACATTTTCCACATTTTGTCACGTTACAACCACAAACGTAAATGTATTTTATTGGAATTTTATGTGATAGTAGACCAGCACAAAGTGGCACATAATTGTGAAGTGAAAGGAAAAGGATAAATGGTTTTCAAAATGTTTTACAAATAAATATGTCAAAAGTGTGGCGTGCATTTATATTGAGCCCCCTTTATGCTGATACACCTAACTAAAATCTAGTGGAACCAATTGCCAGAAGTCATCTAATTAGTAAAAAGAGTCCACCTTTGTGTAATTTATTCTCAGTATAAATACAGCTGTTCTGTGCAGCCCTCAGTGGTTTGTTAGAGAACCTTAGTGAACAAACAGCATCATGAAAGCCAAGGAACACACCAGACCTAGAGGAGGTGTCGGTATATTGACTTTTTCTTTTTTTCTTCAGCTCCAGCAAGTAGTGAGCCTATTCGCCAGTCTTAAATGTGAAAGTAAGTTCGCCAAAGAGGCGCACATACTTTCACTAATTGGCTGCCCTGAGCATTGGACTGCCAGTGATTGGTGCGGTGGGCGGGCTAGGGACTGTGTGGCAATGGGCACGGAGAGATGGCATTGCTGAGCTGTCATGGAGCGGCTACTCCATATTCAGGTAAGGCAGCACTGCAGCATTGTTAGCTGAAGAGAGCAAAACTGCTTTCCACATGGCAGTGTCGGCTGCAGCCCGTGGGAAGAGGGGCATGGGGGTTGTTGTAATGTTAGTTCTTGTCTAAAACTCCCCACAGGTTCCAGCCGACACTGCCATGTGGAGAGCAGTTCTGATCTCCTGCAGCTAGATAGGAACTAATGTAGAATCCCAGCATGCATAGGCTGTGTGTTTGATACTGACCCCTGTATACTGTTACTGGATGTATATACCCCACCTGTGATACTGACCCCTGTATACTGCTACTGGATGTATATACCCTACCTGTGATACTGATCCCTGTATACTGTTACTGATTGTATATACCCCACCTGTGATACTGACCTGTATACTGTTACTGGATGTATATATACCCCACCTGTGATATTTACCCCTGTATACTGTTACTGGATGTATATACCCTACTTGTGATACTGACCTGTATACTGTTACTGGATGTATATACCCCACCTGTGATACTGACCCGTGTATACTGTTACTGGATGTATATACCCTACTTGTGATACTGACCTGTATACTGTTACTGGATGTATATACCCCACCTGTGATACTGACCTGTATACTGTTACTGGATGTATATATACCCCACCTGTGATATTTACCCCTGTATACTGTTACTGGCTGTATATACCCCACCTGTGATACTGACTCCTGTATACTGTTACTGGATGTATATACCCCACCTGTGATACTGACCTGTATACTGTTACTGGATGTATATATACCCCACCTGTGATATTTACCCCTGTATACTGTTACTGTCATTGTCATATGTACCCATTTATAGTGTCCACCCCATATATGTAGGTCATTGTCATATGTCCAGTCATAGTGTCCACCCCATATATGTAGGTCATTGTCATATGTCCCCAGTCATAGTGTCCACCCCATATAT
>BLSH010068394.1:645559-666001 GCA_018402905.1 Glandirana rugosa
TCATAGTGTCCACCCCATATATGTAGGTCATTGTCATATGTCCTCCTGTATACTGTTACTGGATGTATATACCCCACCTGTGATACTGACCTGTATACTGTTACTGGATGTATATACCCCACCTGTGATATTTACCCCTGTATACTGTTACTGGCTGTATATACCCCACCTGTGATACTGACTCCTGTATACTGTTACTGGATGTATATACCCCACCTGTGATACTGACCTGTATACTGTTACTGGATGTATATACCCCACCTGTGATATTTACCCCTGTATACTGTTACTGGATGTATATACCCCACCTGTGATACTGACTCCTGTAAACTGTTACTGGATATATATACCCCACCTGTGATACTGACCTGTATACTGTTACTGGATGTATATACCCCACATGTGATACTGACCCTTGTATACTGTTACTGGATGTATATTCCACACCTGTGATACTGACCTGTATACTGTTACTGGATGTATATACCCCACCTGTGATACTAACCCCTGTATACTGTTACTGGATGTATATACCCCACCTGTGATACTAACCCCTGTATACTGTTACTGGATGTATATACCCTACCTGTGATACTTACCTGTATACTGTTACTGGGTGTATATACCCCACCTGTGATACTGACCCCTGTATACTGTTACTGGAGGTATATACCCCTACCTGTGATACTGACCCCTGTATACTGTTACTGGATGTATATACCCTACCTGTGATACTGACCTCTGTATACTGTTACTGGATGAATATACCCCACTTGTGATACTGACACCTGTATACTGTTATTGGATGTATATACCCCACCTGTGATACTGACCCCTGTATACTGTTACTGGATGTATATACCCCACCTGTGATACTGACCCCTGTATACTGTTACTGGATGTATATACCCCACCTGTGATACTGACCTGTATACTGTTACTGGATGTATATACCCTGCCTGTGATACTGACCCCTGTATATTGTTACTGGATATATATACCCTACCTGTGATACTGACCTGTATACTGTTACTGGATGTGTATACCCCACCTGTGATACTGACCCCTGTATACTGTTACTGGCTGTATATACCCCACCTGTGATACTGAGCCGTGTATACTGTTACTGGATGTATATACCCCACCTGTGATACTGACCTGTATACTGTTACTGGGTGTATATACACCCACTTGTGATACTGAGCTGTGTATACTGTTACTGGATGTATATACGACCACCTGTGATACTGAGCCGTGTATACTGTTACTGGATATATATTTCCCACCTGTGATACTGAGCTGTGTATACTGTTACTGGATGTATATACCCCTACCTGTGATGCCAATCTGTATACTCCTGACACAATATGTGGAATACAGGGGGTGGAGTGGGTGGATTCTACAAGGGGTGGGAGTTATGAGAAGTAGGAGGAGTCAATGAAGGACGGGGCCTGCGGCTCCCCCATCCTAGAAATTCACCAGCCACCACTGCTGTTTAATTCATCATCTGAAAATGGAAAGAGTATAGTACAACTGCAAACCTATCAAGATATGGCCGTCCACCTATACTAACAGGCCGGGCAAGGAGAGCATTCATCAGAGAAGCAGCCAAGAGGCCCATGGTAACTCTGGAGAAGCTGCAGAGATCCACAGCTCAGGTGGGAGAATCTGTCCACAGGGCAACTATTAGTCGTGCACTACACAAATCTGGCCTGTATGGAAAAGTGGCAAGAAGAAAGCCATTGTTAAAAGAAATACATAAGAAGTCAATGTATAATGTATTTGTGCACTCGCGCCAAACAGATTAGGGGTGCAATTAGTGGATAAATAATTAAATAAGTGACCTGCTGCTGTGTAAAGGTTGCTCTATAAAGAACCAATAAAGTGAAAAACAGATGAAACAGCGCTGGGATACCCCTATTATTCTTTGATATATACCTTTATGGGTAAGGCAAAGATATTGCGCTTCGAAAGAGTGAAAAATATTGCGCTAAAATGTCTGGTGCAGCAGCTACAAACCGTGTGATGTAATCACATATACAGCAAATTAAATAAACAAGTTGCGCTAAATTATGCTGAAATAAAGGTTGATAATAACACAAATGTATAAACCCAATCACATATGACATCCGTATTGTGTTAAGGTGCTAATTCAAAAGGTAAACAAGGTGTAGTCCAAAAAAGTGATAAGTCTCTATATAGTAGTGCTTACGTAAAATCCAAAACCATCAGAAGTAGTAGTAGAAAGTCCTAGGAACAGGAAATAACCAGGAACATATGGAGGTATCCGTGGTACGAACAAACACCATCCACCACCAGAGGCATGCACACCCTGTGATTGTAAGGCATGGGTACTCTTACCGCAAGGTATAGACTCACTATCTCTAGTGGGTCATAAAGGCTGGCAGATATAACCTTCTGCGAGGTACATGGAGCCAGTCCTCTCCCCCTCCAGACTTCCAAATCAGTGCGCAGCTTGGATGGATCACTACATCAAAACATCCCCCTCAGCAGCAGACACAGATGGAGTAAAGGAAGAGCTCATAGTGTAAATCCTTAAACAACACTTTATTTAAAACACGAATGGGTACTCACATTGAAATCAATAAAAGCACGGATGTAACTGGAATAACCACTGGAATAGAACGCCCCCGTCCTTCCTGGAGTGTGTAGGTGTGGTGACATCAGCGCATAGCTCCGCCCTACATGTTTCGTCATGCGTGAAGACATCACGGTGCTCTGTGCTTCATCAACAATGGTCATCCGGGTGCATCTACTTAGGTCTCAAACCGAAGGTGCGTCTCACTTACCAGATACGTTGGACTTGTTGACTTTATAGCAAAACAAGTCAGATAGGCTTTAGGTCACTTGGGGGGGGACCTTCCCCTCTGTAGTGGATGGCAAAGGATCCTTCCGGTGTCACAGTCACTATTAGCACTTTAGTAGCAAAGTATATAGCTTATGGACTATTTATGTATTTTTACTGTTAGCAATTTTTTTCATTGTATTCATTTTCACAGTAAGCACTAAAATATCTTTGCCTTACCCATAAAGGTATATATCAAGGGGTAATAGGAGTATACCAGTGCTGTTTCACCTGTTTTTCACATAAGAAGTCACATTTGCAGTTTGCGAGAAGCCATGTGGGAGACACAGCAAACGTGAAAGAAGGTGTTCAGGTCAGATGAGACCAAAATGGAACTTTTTGGCCTAAAAGCAAAATGCTATGTGTGGTGGAAAACTAACACTGCACATCACCCTGAACATACCATCCCCACCGTGAAACATGGTGGAGGCAGCATCATGTTGTATGGATGCTTTTCTTCAGCAGGAACAGGAAAGCTGGTCAGAGTTGATGGGAATATGTATAAAGTCAAATAAATACAGGGCAATCTTAGAAGAAAACCTGTTAGAGTCTGCAAAAGACTAGAGACTGGGACTAGGGGGTTCACCTTCCAGCAGGACAACAACGCTAAACATACAGCCAAAGCTATAATGGAATGGTTTAGATCAAAGCATATTCATGTGCTAGAATGGCCCAGTCAAAGTCCAGACCTAAATCCAATTGAGATTCTGTGGCAAGACTTGAAAATCGCTGTTCACAGATGCTCTCTATCCAATCTGACAGAGTTTGAGCTATATTGCAAAGAAGAATGGGCAAACACGTCACTCTCTAGATGTGCAAAGCTGGTAGAGACATGCCCAAAAAGACTTGCTGCTGTAATCACAGTGAAAGGTGGTTCTATAAAGTATTGACTCAGGGGGCTGAATACAAATGCACGGCGCACTTTTCACGTTTGTTTGTAAAAAAAATTTGAAAACCATTAATCATTTTCCTTCCACTTCACAATTATGTGCCACTTTTTGTTGGTCTATCACATAAAATCCCAATAAAATACCCACGTTTTTGGTTGTAACATGACAAAATGTTGAAAATGTCAAGGGGTATGAATACTTTTTCAAGACACTGTACCATATAAAGTATAAAGTGCAACAGTGCAACATAAAGCTAAAACCAAATAATAATAAAGTCCATAAACCGACTGAAAAAAGTCCAAAAAGAGAGAAATGGAAATTTCGGTGTAATCACAGTGATCAAAAGTAGTAGTATTATCATCCGTGCATCAATCACCAAACTGTGAAAATCCACCACCAAAGGAAATTACATTCAGGTCCATTAATATTGGGACATCGACACAATTCTAATCTTTTTGGCTCTATACACCACCACAATGGATTTGAAATGAAACAAACAAGATGTGCTTTAACTGCAGACTTTCAGCTTTAATTTGAGGGTATTTACATCCAAATCAGGTAAACGGTGTAGGAATTACAACAGTTTGTATATGTGCCTCCCACTTTTTAAGGGACCAAAAGTAATGGGACAATTGGCTGCTCAGCTGTTCCATGGCCAGGTGTGTGTTATTCCCTCATTATCCCATTTACAAGGAGCAGGTAAAAGGTCCAGAGTTAATTTCAAGTGTGCTATTTGCATTTGGAATCTGTTGTTGTCAGCTCTCAATATGAGATCCAAAGAGCTATCGCTATCAGTGAAGCAAGCCATCATTAGGCTGAAAAAACAAAACAAAACAAACCCATCAGAGAGATAGCAAAAACATTAGGTGTAGCCAAATCAACTGTTTGGAACATCCTTAACCACTTCAGCCCTGGAAGGATTTCACACTTTAGGACCAAAGCACTTTTTGCGATTCGGCGCTGCATCGCTTTAACTGACAATTGCGCGGTCGTGCAACGTTGTACCCAAACAAAATTTGCGTCCTTTTTTTCCCACAAATAGAGCTTTCTTTAGGGGGTATTTGATCACCGCTGCATCATTTCTGATCGCCACTATAAACAAAAGAAGAGCGACAATTTTGCAAAAAAACCCAAATTTCTTACTTTTTGCTAAAATACAAATCCAAAAAAAAATATAAAAAAACATTTTTTTCAACGGTTTTGGCTAATTTTATATTCTTCCTCATATTTGTGATAAAAAAAAATCGCAATCGGCGTTTATTGATTGGTTTGCGCAAAAGTTGCCGCGTTTACGGATGATGAGAATTCATTTTTGGGGTTTTTATTTTTTTTTTACAAGTAATGGCGGCGATCTGCGATTTTTAGAGGTACTGCGATATTGGGGCGGACATGTCGGTACATTTTGACACGTTTTTGGGACCATTGGCATTTATACAGCGATCAGTGCTATAAAAATGCACTGATTTCTGTGTAAATGCCATTGGCAGTGAAGGGGTTAACCTGAAGGGGGCGCTCTAAGGGTTAATTGTGTTCCCTGGGCGTGTTCTAACTGTGTGTGGGCTGCCCTAGCAGGGGAAGGATAGTGATCACAGCTTCCGTATAGAGGAAGGCTGTGATCACAGCCCCTCCCCCTCTCACAGAATGGAGATCCGTGTTTACATACACGGACCTCCGTTCATTCACTCCGGGGGGGGGCATCGCGTGGTAGCCGGCGGCGATCGAGTCTGCCGCACCCGCTCCCTGGTTCCCCCCGGACACAGTGAGCGCGCTCACAATGCACGATCTCGTAGCCGCCGTCGTATGACGGCAGTTTGCGATATCGAACCACCTTGTCGCCGTCGGTTGACGGTCGGCAAGTGGTTAAAAAGAAAGAACGCTCCGCTGAGCTCAGCAACACCAAAAGACCCAGAAGACCACAGAAAACAACTGTGGTGAATGACCAAAGAATTCTTTCACTGGTGAAGAAAACACCCTTCACAACAGTTGGCCAGATCAAGAACACTCTCCAGGAGGTAGGTGTATGTGTGTCAAAGTCAACAATCAAGAGAAGACTGCACCAGAGTGAATACAGAGGGTTCACCACAAGATGTAAACCATTGGTGAGCCTCAAAAACAGGAAGGCCAGATTAGAGTTTGCCAATCAACATCTAAAAAAGCCTTCACAGTTCTGGAGCAACATCCTATGGACAGATGAGACCAAGATCAACGTGTACCAGAGTGATGGGAAGAGAAGAGTATGGAGAAGGAAAGGAACTGCTCATAATCCGAAGCATACCACCTCATCAGTGAAGCATGGTGGTGGTAGTGTCATGGTGTGGGCATGTATGGCTGCCAATGGAACTGGTTCTCTTGTATTTATTGATGATGTGACTGCTGACAAAAGCAGCAGGATGAATTCTGAAGTGTTTCGGGCAATATTATCTGCTCATATTCAGCCAAATGCTTCAGAACTCATTGGACGACGCTTCACAGTGCAAATGGACAATTACCCGAAGCATACTGCGAAAGCAACCAAAGAGTTTTTTAAGGGAAAGAAGTGGAATGTTATGCAATGGCCAAGTCAATCACCTGACCTGAATTCGATTGAGCATGCATTTCACTTGCTGAAGACAAAACTGAAGAGAAAATGCCCCAAGAACAAGCAGGAAAGGAAGACAGTTGCAGTAGAGGCCTGGCAGAGCATCACCGGGGATGAAACCCAGCGTCTGGTGATGTCTATGCGTTCCAGACTTCAGGCTGTAATTGACTGCAAAGGATTTGCAACCAAATATTAAAAAGTGAAAGTTAGATTTATGATTGTTAATCTGTCCCATTACTTTTGGTCCCTTAAAAAGTGTGAGGCACATATACAAACTGTTGTAATTCCTACACCGTTCACCTGATTTGGATCTAAATACCCTCAAATTAAAGCTGAAAGTCTGCAGTTAAAGCACATCTTGTTCGTTTTATTTCAAATCCATTGTGGTGGTGTATAGAGCCACAAAGATTAGAATTGTGTAGATGTCCCAATATTTATGGACCTGACTGTATGTGCTTATGTGCACCGAGTCAAAAATGCTTTTCTTAAACTAGGTTATGAGGTTCAGGAGGCAGCTCTAAGGATCTTGAATCATAGCCGCACGACCACCGTTCACAGTGTTCACGCAACACAATCCTGTCATGTGGCTATAATTCAAAATCCTTAGAGCTGCCTCCTGAACCCCATACCCCAGTTTTACAAAAGCGTTGTTTATTCAGTGCTCCAGTCCATGTGCTACTACTTTTGATCACTGTGATTATGCCCAAAGTTCCATTTCTTTCTTTTTGGACTTTTTTCAGTTGCTTTATGGACTTTATAATTATTTGTGTTTAGCTTTATAGAGCACTGTTGCACTTTATACTTTATATGCTATGTATAAGTGATATATATTATTCAACTTTTTTACACTCTTCAGCGCTGCATTTTATTTTTACATATGTTACCACAATGTTTTGTCTATTGTAGTGCGAGCAGCTATTTTGCTATATCGATTTGGCGCGGTATATTTTACATTTAATTGTAAACTTTGAGTGTGACTTTGATGAGCAATTTCGTTGCCACTTGATGCAATTTTGTTGCGACTTTAATTTGACTTCTGGCAAATTTCATGTTCTGCAACTTTGTCTATGTCTAATCAAAACAAAATACAGAGCATGTGATATCATTCCTTTTCCTTCTAGGCTGAGTTTCATTTCCTTTTTTATGTTCTTCTTTACCAGTTTGTGCTTAGCAGTCACGTTGAAAGGGTGCTATGTTGCAGCAGCAGTGATTATGGCTGCTTTTGCTGTATTAATTGATGAGGAAGAGGAGGAATGTAAGAGGAGGATGAGGAGAAGGCGTAGATACTGGATCCATCCAATCACTGCCAATAGGCAAACACACACATGTCAATAACAAGGTAAGTACATATTCTCATTCTGCAGCATTATGGGTAGAGGTGACATTCTGACCAACACTGTAAGGGGGAACATCCTTTCCACTGGCCCCAATGAAACAGGAGTTCCCTGAGACCTGAAAATTATTGGGTTCCACTGGGGTAAAAATGGTTGACAAAAGCTGTCATAGAGTGTTGGGATGAACTTCTGAGGTCCTCTTTAACAGTTCACTTCCAGGGTTGGAGAGTTGAGGGAAAATTGATTGCCTTGTAGATTGGCCAATATTTGCAGATATTTGGGTTGCTGCAATACTGTCTAATCCAGGTCAAATCTTGGTTTGAATAAATACAAACACCCACTTTTACTTGCTTTATATTTAGATTATACACCTGTAGTAGTCACCTTTTTCTAAAAAAAAGTTAAACTTTGCAGTTTGGGAAGCATGTAAGGCCCTCTATGGTAGGAGATCTTTTTAGGTCAAATTAAGTAAGGAGTCCCCTACCCTCCGCGTTCGAGACCCGACCCACCTTAAATATGCCTTAAGATCCAAATCAATTGACATAGCACCCAACGAGCTACAGACCGATCGTCAAGAGCTACTTACTTAAACATTACTCAATACGGAGAAATCACTCGAACCCGAATACTCCTAAGACACCCGCTACCTACAACCACTAAAAAACACTCATAGACACATGGCCCACAACACCTGACTAACATACCATCAGCAAGACCACTACGGATGTTTCATGTTCTTTATTGTTCATGTTATCCTTCATGTTATTTTTCACATGCCGGTTGTTACCACGTATTAAGGTACGAACTGTGTTGATTATCTTTTTACTGAAATGCCTATGTAAATTTTCAATGCTGTTACCTTATTACCAAATAAAAACATTTCAAAGGAAAAAAAAAAAAAAATTAAAGTAAGGAGACCAGACCAGTAACTGATTCCTACAATGGGGAGCTCATCGAGGAATCACATGGCAGGCCTAGTGGTCTCCTACAAATAGAAAAGAGATTGTATCCTCAACAACCTGTGGAATCACCTTCTCCACCCATCAACCAACACCCTTTCTCTTGATTGAAGGTAAATCTGTATCTTATGCTATGCTACAGTCATAGACTTGGGGCAAAGTTATGTAAGCATTCATTATAAGCTTCTTCTTCCTCTTAGCACAATCACAGCTGAAGAAGAAAAGCCAATACACAGATGAAAAAAATCCAATCACCTAACTAGTGAGTTCTTATCAACCTATGTGTGGCTGACCTGCTTGTGTTTAAAATTAGGATCATTAGTCCTGGATCACAGACTCAACATGAGTCTACAGTTAAAGTATTACTAAACCCACAACAGTAAAATTAGTCTGTATATGCAGCAAAGCATGCTTGTTGTACTCACTGTGGAACCTTAGGGGTTAGTTCTAGGCATTGTGTAAAAAGGCTGTTTGATCCTGTCTTCTCTGGTCCTCCCCTTCTTTTACTGTCCCCAATCCATTTGCCAATAAAATAGAGCCTTGAGGGCACTATGCACATGCTCAGTTTGGTGTGTATTGCTAAAGAGCTTTTTTTTTTTGGGGGGGGGGGTGCATGTGATCAGAACAGGGCCAATCAGCACTATCCAGGGTCAGGAGTTATGCAGCCTCATAGGAAAGTCAGAACGAAAACTCCTCCTACAAGCTTTAATCAGTGCTTGGCCAGATACTGATAGAAGTTACAAGACTGCTATATACGGCTAATGAGAAAACCTTATTTAGCAGTTTATATTTATAAAAGTAATTGCATTTCCATGTTCTGTGTACTGTGGGAGACCAGATTGCAGGGTCCTGGGTTTTGTAACACTTTAATGCAAGGAGCATTAGCTGGCACACATGGCAGCCACATTCTCAAGGATCTGCATCTACTAACCTGCATTAATTTAAGGACTGGACCAACCAAACAGAAGACACTGATCCCAGATTGGGATTTCTTGGTCTATATTTTTTGTCAGACTCTAAAACAAATGTACATTTTCCCATAGGCTGGAAGCAAGTTTCACCAAAAAAGTCATAGTAAGTCACAGCTTACAGAATAATCTGTAGGGGGGCATTGCAGCACTCGAGGGACTCAGCTGGAGCAAGAAATTAGGTATTATATACTCATTGGATCTCTTTATATTTTCATATATCGGACCCCCGGAGGGGGGTACAAGCCCGCATACAGGGGACCCCTGAGTATAAGCCGGGACCATATAAAGGAATTCCAGCAGAAGCTGTCCCTTCAGTTTCATCTGGTGGACGGCTTTGGAAATACATGTTCATACTTTTTTCACCTTCAGTTTACGGCTTACTGATCACTACATTGGGACTACATGTAGCAAGAGCCTTTGTATAGCTACTTTGGATTATTTATGGTATGTTTATATATGGAATTATGGTTAGTGATTTAAAGATTGCACCTGCACTTTTATAAGCACTGACATATGTAGTACTTCACGTATTTTATTTTCATTTTTATATCCCTTACTTTCTTTAACTTTTTAATTTTATTTTTTGTGGCACTTTACATTTGGATTTTATGTACTCTGTGACATCCACTGATCACCCAGCACACTGCACTTTTACCATATTAATTTACTGGTGACACATATTGAACGTCATTTGCACATTGCACTTTGTAACACATTTATTTACCTACTTATTTTTTACACATCCTTTAACCCCAAAACACCCATTTTTGGGCAGTGCCATACCCACCGTTATCTTTCATTTTCCAACTAAAGTTTCAGCCACAACTGCGAGGAAAATTGTTCGGAATGCAAAGAAAAACCCACAAATAACTTCAGATGAAATACAGGACTCTCTGAAAACATGTGGTGTGGCTGTTGCAAGATATACAATAAGGAGGCATGGTCGCATCGCCAGAAGAAAGCCATTAGTGCTCAAATACCATAAAGTATCCTGCTTTCAATTCGCCAAATAGCACAGAGACGAGCCTCAAACCTTCTGGCACAAAGTCATTTAGAGTGATGAGACCAAAATTGATCTTTTTGGCCACAACCATAAACCCTACATGTAGAGAGGAGTCAACAAGGCCTGTGAAACACGGAGGTGGATCGCTGATGTTTTGGGGATGTGTGAGCTACAAAGGCACAGGGAATTTGGTCAAAATCGATGCAAGATGAATGCAGTATGTTATCAAAAAATACTGGAGGAACATTTGCATTCATCAGCCAGGAAGCTGCGCATGGGACGTACTTGGACATTTCATCATGACAATGATCCAAAACACAAGGCCAAGTTGACCTGTCATTGGCTACAGCAGAATAAAGTGAAAGTTCTGGAGTGGCCATCTCAGTCTCCTGACCTCAATATCATTGAGCCACTCTGGGGAGATTTCAAACGTGCAGTTCATGCAAGACAGCCCAAGAATTTCCAGGAACTGGAGGCTTTTTGCCAAGAGGAATGGGCAGCTTTACCATCTGAGAAGGTAAAGAGCCTCATCCACAAATACCACAAAAGACTTCAAGCTGTCATTGATGTTAAAGGGGGCAATACACGGTATTAAGAACTGGGATATGTAAACTTTTGATCAGGGTCATTTGGGTAGTTTCTGTTGTCATTATGATTTAAAAAGAGTAAACACAGTTGATTGATAATAAATGGCTTCAGCCAAACACTAACCATGAGTGAAAGAAAAGTGTTTGTTCTATCATTCATATTCTCAGAAAAATGGCCAATAAATCATTTCAGCCAGGGTATGTAAACTTATGAGCACAACTGTAGATAGATAGATAGATAGATAGATAGATAGATAGATAGATAGATAGATAGATAGATAGATAGATAAATGGACCATAGATGGATAGACATTAGATTGCACACTAGCTCTGAACCAGATATAAATATGAACAGATTTAAATACAGAGCAGAAACTCCCATGACCTCTAGGTTTTCTCACATTTAATACTTTAATAGCTACCTATGTTTTGTGAGCTGTAATCCTGTGTTTGCTCAGTACGCAATATCTTTATTTAATGCCTCCAGTTAGTTACACATCCACGTCGTTATTCCCTCTGAAGCTGTTTATCATGCAGGCACTCGTTTCAATGTCTCCTACCAGCAGAAGAAGTGATTGCTCTTCACATGACCAATTTCATAAACATACCAGTATGAGCCAATCCAACATCTTATCGAGCATTCCTCCTGTGGGCACGGCGTATTATTTGTTTCTCCAACATGCTTCTCACTTCTCACTCATCATTTATCCTATTTGTCCTTCAGACATATCATCTATAAATCTGTTCTTCATAATGACTGCGTGTTCTATTGCTGCTCTCTAGATACTTTGCTTAAGAAGTCTCTGATGCTCTCTGTTTTCTTGTTTATATGGCAAACTTACAAGCTTTTATTTATTAAGGAAGAGCTCAATTTTAATTGAAACGCAGGGTACTATTTTAAAATGCGTGTACATCAAAGATGAACTCTAGGAATAAAGCTTAATACATGGATGAAATATTTATAATGGAGCTATTAAAATGGGGACCCACTGTCAGAGAATGCCTACCGGATGTTTCGCTAATAGAAATGTGCATACACAAAGATTGACTAATAGAAAGGTACATGCTTGCAGAGTTATAGGCAGAATGGTGACTAGCTGTGTGCAGGTTTGCACACACAAGCACAAGCGCATTCAATGAATGTTGGCACCAGACAGACTATTTAAAGGGGCTCCTGCTCATGCTACACTGCTGACTGGTCTTTCAGCTGTTCCCTATGTCCCGCTATTATTATGCTTGTTCCCCTGTTACTGACATGGTTTGCCTCTGACCTGAACTTGGATCCTATTTCTGCTCTGTTGCCAGTTCCTGACCCTGGCTCTGTTCTTGACCAGGTCCCTATCTTATGCCTCGCTGCCCGCCCGTTGCTGACCTTGGCTAATCCTGTGACCACGCTGCTGTTCCTGGCTCTGCTCTCACGTCTGGTTTCAAGTGCCTATCTGGCTGTCACCTGTATCAGGTCTGCCCATCTCAGCTAGTTCCTGTTTCAAACCTGCTAAAAGCTCTGGCAAGCCTCACATCTGAAGCCGCAGCCTGTATGGAGTGCCCCTTTAGCTTCAGCTGCATCAGCTACCGTTCCTGACCTGATGTTCTGCATCTCTTGCTGTGAGCACTCCTATCAACACCTGCTGGCACTCGTGTTCCTCCTGTCCCTTGATACCCTCTGTTCTACCTTCAGCGGGACCTGGGCTGGAAATACAAGGGAGGCCTACCCCGTCTCCCATCAGGTACATGACACCCACATAGAAATAAGAGATGGTGCTCACCCCAAATAGTATACAAGAAAGACAGTAAATGCCCCCAGGGGTTTTTATTGCAGCAAGGAATAAGTCAAACAAGTACAAAAATTGTTATAATATTAATAATTGTGTTGTTACAAAAATTAAAACCAACATAACCAGATATCAAATTGGCCCACTGTTGGCCTTGAAAATCACTTATAATGCCCATAACAATAATTATATATCCAATATGTATGAAAACAACAAGAAAAGGATTAGTTGACACAGCTCGTATTTTAAACGTTATGTATTGGATGGGGGAGGTGTGTTTGCAGATGACAGAATGCTCCTTTACTGGTCACACTGAGGACAGTATATTTCTGCTCTTTTGCTGACTTAGTTACACAGTTCACAATTATTTTTTTTGTGGGTTTACAACCACTTTAAAGTGAGTTGAAAAATAACAGATTTACTGGCTGGGTCACCAGGTGAAAACGGGGAAAAAAAGGCTGGGTTTCTCCACATCCAATTCGCATGACAGGAGAGTGTGACTGGCTCTTAGTGGAGCAGGTTCACATTTAAAAAGGGTCCTGTGCGTCTTTGGTTAAAATTCAGGTGCGAATTTAGGCAAAAATTTTGACCCATTTCGCACCTGAATCAGTGAACAGGGATGCACCGGACCCCATGCTGTGAGCCGTGGCCGCAGCATATGTGAACCCAGCCTAAAAAAGGAAACAAATGCAGCCACCACATTTAAAGTGGAACTAAACACTCCTATCCTTTACAGCCAAGGAAGCTACCATCTTAGCTTCTGTTTGCTATGCTCTCTTGTACAGGGATTGCAAAAGGTGGATGCCAGGACAAATACGGGTACTTGCAGTGCTTGCATTTAAAAAAAAAATCATGCAATGGAATATTAATGAATAAAGAGTTGCATTGTTTTTTTGTTTTTTTTAAATATCTGCCTGGAGATCTGCTAAACATAAGTTTTTGCATGTTATCACTTACAGCAATAATCCAAAGATGAAAATAGTCATAGCTCATTTAAGGGTCATATGCAGAACTATATTAATAATTTCTTTATGCCCCTGTGCCTAACAGTGCGCCCATAACAGCTGTTGTACAGCTCAGATAAAGCCTAACATCATACAGCAATTTATATCAAATTGAACACAGATGTTAAAGTAACCTTGCTGAAAAAGTTAAAGGTTGGCCAGCCTGTGAAAGAAAAAGCTTAAAGAAGCACTTCGACTCCTATTATCCACAATGGACATACATACTGTATATGCCTAGCAAAACTCAGCATAGGCCCACTAGGATCTGCCAAGAACGCCGGCTTTCACACTTCAACACACGATTTATCTTCTCAATGGGAGACGGCTGTCTTTTTTGGGTTCTTGCAGCAAGCCCCCTGATGATGTGCCGCCAGGTCCATCTTTCTCCAGATGCAGTGTGGAAGGTGATGCCTGCTGGGATGTGTAACGTACATTTCCCAGGAGACTTCATGGGCAGATTCATGTCATTCTTGCCTAGGCAAGGATGGAGACATGGGGTAGGCTGGACTAAAAGAGTAAAGAAGGTAAATTAACACATCCACACAAAAAGTTAGGTTTTTTAAACTCGTAGTGGTAGTGTGGGGTGTGACCCCCCACAATGATGCAAAATTAGTTTTTGGCGTGAAGGTCAGCTCACTGGATAAGTTAGTCTTTCAGAGATATGGGCATCAATGCTATATTCTTAATTTCACCATCTTCCATTAATTCCACTTAATTAAAAAAAAACCTTGCTGAAAATGTTCCTGATTTTGGGGAAATGAACAAATTCAATTTCGTTCACCCCTATAAGGAATTCACCAGGAACTCTTTTGCCAGACTACTCAAAGCAATTGAGTGCCTGCAAACTAATGCTGGCCATACACTATATGAAAAATCGGCTGAAAATCAGTCATTTGGACAGTTTGCTAGTTTTTCGGCCAGTTAATGGATACAAAACATTAATCGGTTGTGAGTTTTTGAGCCAAAAAAAACTACGGACAAGTTTGGAAATTTTCTGCTGAACAAACCATAAATTGAAAGGTTAATGTGTTTCCCGTCCAAACTTTGCATTAGGTTTTTGTGAAAAAACAAACAAAAAACGGATTCATTTATATCCATTGAATGATTTATTGGCCATTACATGATGGTACTATCGTTTGCTCTCACGACCGAATGTCCGTTTTTTGAAAATGGGTTTGAACGATTTTTTGTATAGTGTATGGCCAGCATTAGCAAAGGATTAAAAACAGTAATAGTCTACTTTCCTAGAAGTTCACACAATACGCAAAAGGATTCTGGCATACACCTAAAGGTATACTGGACACTCAGTCATGTGCAAGCACAGATGCCGGATGGTCAGTGTAACCTAAAAAGGGCCTCAAGACACCAAGGTTCTGGTTGACTGCCAACTGTGCAGGCAAAGCCACTGTAAAGAATCCCAATAGTTAGAGAGGCTGGCACATAGGTGTGTGCAGCCTATTGCATTAGGGTGTGCACCCCAAAGCTCAAACACACATCCGTGTGTGTGTACATATAACACAGTTTACTATGCTTAAGTTATGTATCGGTACCAATCACTCGGTATCGGTACCAATCACTCACTGTGTTCATTCAGAAAAGGAAGGGGCTGGTAAATGACATAGGGGCCCAGGAGGCAGGGAAAATCTGCACCACATGGGGTGTTTAGAGTGATCATGCCTATGGGCTAAAGGCAAGAGTGGCAAACAAGGTCAGGGTAGGCAGTAGGTAAAAGCGAGAACAAAGGGAAATCAACCAAACATGTTATACTTACCTGCTCTGTGAAGTGGTTTTGCACAGAACAGCTCCAATCCTCTTCTTTTCAGGTCCCCCACCAGCACGCCTGGCTCCTTCCCCTGGAGCAGTGCGCCCAGAGAAATCAGCATGCCCCGGGGGGCACCGCTGCGCACTCGCTTCCAAGCCCCTGCTCGGTGGGTCCATAAGACACATAGAGCCATGTTCGGACCCGCCCCCTGCTCTCTCCTCATTGGCTCACTCGCTGTGATTGACAGCAGTGGGAGCCAATGTAATCCCGCTGCTGCCTCAGCCAATGAGGAGGGGGAGTCCCGTGACAACTGAAGCTATCGTGAACATCACTGGATTAGAGGGAGCTCAGGTAAGGATTGGGGGGGGGGGCACTGTACACAGAAGGTTTTTAACTTTCATGCATAGAATGCATGAAGATAAAAAAACGTTCACCTTTAGAACCACTTTCAATCATTTTCACTGCAATCATGGCAACATTTTTAAATCATAGACATCATTTTTCAGAATTCTCATCCCCCTTCTTCTGGAAGTAGCACAATGTCTTATCCAGAACTCTTCACAGAGCCTGAGGACAAATCACAGGAAAAGTTGTGCTGACATGATGTCATCATAGCTGTTCTTTACATCATTAAGGGTTCAGCAAGGACCGGCCGTGAGTCAAACCATCTATGGACATGCTGATTGTACCTAAGTCGATTGGTGGTGGATCGACTTGGGTACAACCATCATGTTGGATTTCTAGCAAAGAGGTTATAATCATTGTGTTCTCTCGGCAGGAACAGATGCCCATGTCCCCCCCTGTCCCTCCCGGAAGAACACAATAACTCAGCGGAAGGGATTCCCCCATCAACACTAACTGTCTTGATGGGGGAACTGAGCGATTTTTTTTCTACAACCCATGGTAGCAGGAAAGAAATTCATATAATCTATGGTCTGCCTTAAGTCGGCCTTAGATGGTTTGAATCTCGGACAGTTCAGCAGGGGACGGCCAAGATTTGAACCATGTATGGGCAGGCTAAATGTACCCAAGTTGATTGATGGATTAACGTGGGTAAAACCAGACTTTTGGATTTTACACATAATTATTGCTAGTGGCTATTATAGCCACTAGTAGTAATCACTGTGTTCTCCCGGCAGGGGGAGCATACAATGGCTCCGCGGGAGGGATTCTCCCCATCAACACTGACTTCATCATCATCATCATCTGTGAGTACAGAGTGCCACAGTGATGCTTCCTAAGGATGGTGGGACCATGACACCCTTCACTCACAGTATGTCTTCAGTCATCTGAGGTTCTAAGGTAAAAGGAAAAGTATTACACTCCAAGCTATTTTTTATATATGCTAGAGAACATTAGGTGAAAAAAAAGCCTAGAATTGCACTTTAAGAATGTAATGTTTACTCTATAGTCAAAGGGGAGCATTTATGTTAATTCCACTGTTCTTTTCCATCCATTTTCTATAATGAAAAGTTACTCAAAAAGAAATTTAATTGATTTCTTCTCATAAAATATTAAATTCAATTTTCTTATCACTTGTTCTTTTTCTACAACAAGAACAAACTTGCAGAGAGCTTGCCGAGAAGAAAAAAAAATACAATTCTGAGACTTTTAATGGTATTAAGGATTCCAGACAATGCTTTTTATATTAATCCAATTCCACACTATTTTCTTAATTTAATTTCAATGCATTCATTTGAATCAAGCGCAAGTGACATAGAGCTGTTTAATCAGACAGTTCCTCAACCTTAAAACTGTAACCAGCTGCACTGCACCCGACACAAAGACAAAGACGGATTCATGAAAATGGAACAAATGGAAAATAGACCGACTGCAAGAGGTTTATTTATTTTTCTTAAATAAATATTAAGGCATATGTGTGTATTATATTGTTTGCAGATAGAGACTGGAAATGGCATTTATGTGGTCACAAATATTTTGAGGACAATAAAATCTGCAGACTATGTTATTAGCTAGCGGGCAAAATGAGTCTTCATAATGGACAAGACATTTCGTATATTAGCAGAAAAAAATTCCACTTGCCTTTAAAAAAATTGATAAAATGTATATACAATCTACATGAACCATTTTGTAATTTAATGATACAGGTCATTACATCGCCGCTCAGAAATGCATTTATCCGTGCCTAAGGCAGCAGGGTTGGAATGTGTAGCTAGCTTTTTCATTATTTTTTTTTGACTCCTCTGCCACCTTTAGACATCTGTGGTTAATTTTAGTCAGAGAACTGTAAGGAAAAAGAGTTAATGCTTAGAGGTTGAACTCTGCAGGGAGAGGGGCAGAGAGAGAGTCAGGAGGTGATCCAAAGAGTACCCCCTTTCCTGCAGAGTAGGACTTCTTGCCATGGAGAGTTCTTTCCATTGGCCCTTTCCATTGCACGAGAGAAAATACAAGGTTTACTTTGTGAACAAGGATAGCACAACCTTTCTCATCCACCCCATCCAGGCTACAGGAGTGAACATCAGGGGCCAGACTGCTGACTGGAGGGCAACTGCACAGTTTCAGAGTGGTGAGATGCCTTTGGCATTTATTGTATGTAGAGAACTTGTTTCATGTTGTTGAACTTTGTTCCCCCCCGTGGAATCTACCCAGGATGCTTTGGAAGCATTCCCACTATAGTTTGTAACTTAGACATACCATCACTTTAAGGGTGAGCTCTTCAACGTGAGTTTAGGGGCCCCACCGCCTACAGACTTTATATTTGATCCTATTTTCTACCATGTTTTTCTCATTGCTCTCAACCAGGTCATCCCACTCTTATTCACAGAGAGTTTGGCAAGGCCTTTCACAGGCAATAATAGGGAATGAGATTCATAAGCCCTACTGTTTGTTCCTTTGCTATTGGTTTAACCTTGTTATTGCTGAATTTGTTTCTGCAGAAATTCTCTTGCAGGGATTATTGTTAAGGCTCAGTTCACCACTAGGAGCAGCAGGAGGACCCAACAATCCAGCAGCCACTTAGGAAGTCATTGCTACTCCCCCTTTTTTGCAATTTGCGTTCCTTCATTGCCTGATCTGTAGACACAATGAGAAACAGGCGGAAAATTCTTTAGAATTAGGAAAATGTCCTCTCAGGCTGTTGTCACCAGAAGAAGTTGTCAGGGCTGGGCTCCTACTAGCAGCTCTTATTTCATTGCACAGAGGCTGCTTAGCTGCTAGTCTACAGCCAACCCCCTTTGGCTATTTAAACAACTTTGCTCATTCCCTCTGTGCCCTCGTGTGGTCAATATCTTCAGTGTGTTCCTATGTATGACTTGGCCTGGCTGACTTCTCTTCTGATTCCTGCTCCTGATTTTTGGCTCCTGACAACGCTGACTTCTGCTTTCCTGATCCTCACTCGTCTGACTACCCTCTCTGGCTTTCAAACCCCGGCTTCTGTTTTTGACTACGTTCCTGAACCATGTTATATTTGCTATTACATTAACCGCTTGCAGACCGCCCACTGTGGATTGATGGCGGCAGCATGGCACCCCTGCGCGAATGGCCATTATCTGATGGCGGGTACGGGAGCGCGTATTGTGGGCATGCTCACTGGCTGGCGAGGGAGCCAATCAGTGGGTGGGGCAGACTCGATGTTCGCTGGCCACCCAGGATTGCTCCCCTGCAGTGGCAGAACCGGGATCCGTGAATGTAAAGAAGCGGATCCCCATTTTGTCAGGGGAGAGGAGAGTGATTGTCTGTTGCCAGTATATGGGAGCAGTGATCTCTCTCCTCCCCCAGTCATCCCAGACCCTACACAGTTAGAACACACTGACAGGGAACACATTTACCCCTATTGTTAACCCCTTCCCTGCTAGTGATATTTATACAGTAATCAGTGGCTATTTATAGCACTGATCGCTGTATAAATGTCAGTGGTCCCAAAAAGGTGTCAAAAGTGTCTGATATGTCCGCTGCAATATCGCAGTCCCGCTAAAAATCACAGATCACCGCCATTACTAGTAAAAAAAAATAATAATAAAAATGCCATAAATCAATTCTCATAGTTTGTAGAAGCTATAACTTTTGCGCAAACTATGTAGAAGAATACATATTGGCCTAAACTGATGAATAAATTAGTTTTTTTATATTTTTCTTTGGATATGTATTATAGCAAAAAGTAAAAGATATTGTTTTTTTCAAAATTTACATTTTTTTTTGTTTATAGCACAAAAAAAAATACTGCAGATGTGAACAAATACCACCAAAAGAAAGTTCTAATTGAGGGGAAAAACGGATATAAATTTTATTTGGGTACAACGTCGCATGACCGCGCAATTATCACTTAACCACTTAACAACCGCCCCATAGACAATTGACGTCTACAGGGCGGTTGCTTAATTCTGGGAGGACGTCTATTGACGTCCTCCCAGAATCGCGCTTCCCGCGCGCCCGCGCCAGTACGCTGCAACATGGGTTTATTTTAAATATAGGCAAAAAGGGGAGTTAATCTTGAAAGAAAACCACCATAAACAAGTGTAGACGTCATAAAAAAAAACACGATATTTGTTTTTTTTTACATTTAAAACTTTTTTTGTTATAGAAAATGAAAAACGATATTATGTATAGGTTTCTTTTTATATTTTTTTGATTAAATAAGTAGTCAAATCCGGTTATACATAAGAAGATGTATCAAACGCGTTTTCAATATCGAAGATGTTTGATACTCTTAACTAAATACCGTAAAAATAATAATAAAAAAAAATGATCATTACCGCC
>BLSH010068394.1:669784-736437 GCA_018402905.1 Glandirana rugosa
AAGTGTGATCAATATTCAGTGATTGGCACCATAGCTTGTAGACTCTATAACTTTCACAAAGACCAAATAATATACACTAATTTGTTTTTTTTTTACCAAAGATAGGTAGCAGTATAAATTTTGGCCAAAATTTATGAAGAAAAATTACTAATTTGCAAAATTTTATAACAGAAACGAAGAAAAATTCATTTTTTTACAAAATTTTCGGTCTTTTTTTAATTATAGCGCAAAAAATAAAAAACCCAGAGATGATTAAATACCACCAAAAGAAAGCTCTATTTGTGTGAAAAAAAGGACGCAAATTTCATATGGGTGCAGTGTTGCATGACTGAGTAATTGTCATTCAAAGTGTGAGAGCGCTGAAAGCTGAAAATTGGTCTGGTTGTTAAGGGGGTTTAAGTGCCCAGTTGTCAAGTGGTTAAAGAGATGCAGTGTTGTATCACAAAAAGTGCTCAGGTCAGAAAGGGGGAAAATCCTTCCGGGGCTGAAGTGGTTAAAGGTGGGATTTTAACTGCATTTTCTGTCTCTGCCTGGTTTATGGTTTCGGACACAAATGTCTTCAATGGAAGATTTCTTCTCAACTCTTTTTCTGGTAGCACAATTTTGGATTTCCTCGCACTTTCAGTTTCACGGATTATCATCAAAAGCACACCCAGAGCAATCCTGGCAAGCAGGGACACAGACCGTAATAAACACCTGATAGGAATTTAACCCTTCCCTACTCTATTCAAGTTTGACTGACCATCAGAGATTGGTTAGCCCAGCTATATGTGAATAAGCAATTAATAAACAAAAAATAACCTTTAAAGTAGTATTAAACCCTCCTCATGTTTTAGCTTAATACAATGAACACAATAAAATAAACATTTGCCAGTAATCTACTGTATTTGTTTTAAAATTCTTACCATGTCAATTGCAATTGCAATTTATACATTTCAATGCTACTGATTTTGCTTTCTCAGTATTGCTTTCCTGCACATCTGGTGTTCACAGAAAAGATGTAATAGTGGGCAGTGCAGTCTTGAGCCAGTCTGTTATCTTGGAGAAGGGGGAGGAAGGAAGGGGCAGGGGAGTGCTTTGCTTTTTAGGCTATGGGGTTGTGTGTTTCTACTGATGCACAAAGTGTAGATAGAGAAACACAACTCTAGTCCCTGCATGCAAGGGAGGCTCCACAGGATGCTGCAAAAGAAAGAAGCCACAATGAAACAGGAAACAGCTTAAACTTGAGCATGGGCAAGCATTAAAAGATTAAAATGCTGCATACTCTGTAAGTGAGTAAATTTGCTACTGAAAATGCTTAGAAAACTGAGGTGGGGGGCACCTCTCCCACTGCCTGTAAAAGTGATCTTGCAGCCAATCCACTGCTGGGATCACTTTTATCTGAAAGCCAGCAGCAGAAGGAAAAAAGATACTGGTGTTATGGCAGCTAGCTGCTGCCATAACAAATGTATTTGACGTCAAAATCATGACGTACATTCCCAGTTTGGCGGTCGGCAAGAGGAGCACCTATGCAAACGACAATGCCTAGGTGCCTACTGTTCTTCTCGCCTCCCCATCAGAAATTCAATAGATTTACCCTACCCACTGCTGCATTACTGACTACTGGATTAAACTGATCAATAGAGTTGAGCGGACACCTGGATGTTCGGGTTTTCGTGGAAAAGTTCGGGTTCGGGTTCGGTCCGAACTTGACCCCGAACCCCATTGAAATCAATGGGGACCCAAACTTTTGGGCACAAAAATGGCTGTAAAAAAGTCCTGGAAAGTGCTAGAGGGCTGCAAAAGGAAGAAAAGTGGGGGTAAGAGTAGGGCAAGTGCCCTACAAAGAAATAGGGAAAGGAAAATAATAATAATCTGTCCCTTACAGCAACAGCAGGAACCTGACCCTATAGAACTAGGAGATGATTTTAGAACAATAATCTGTCCCTTACAGCAACAGCAGGAACCTGACCCTATAGGAGTAGGCGATGATTTTAGAGCAATAATCTGTCCCTTACAGCACCATCAGGAACCTCTCCTTTTAGAACTAGGAGATGATTATAGAACAATAATCTGTCCCTTACAGCAACAGCAGGAACCTCTCCCTATAACAGTTTGATATGATTTTAGAACAATAATCTGTCCCTTACAGCACCAGCAGGAACCTCTCCCTATAGCAGTTTGATATGATTTTAGAACAATAATCTGTCCCTTACAACACCAGCAGGAACCTCTCCCTATAGCAGTTTGATATGATTTTAGAACAATAATCTGTCCCTTGCAACACCAGCAGGAACCTCTCCCTATAGCACTTTGATATGATTTTAGAACAATAATCTGTCCCTTACAGGACCAGCAGGAACCTGACCCTATAGCAGTAGGAGATGATTTTAGAACAATAATCTGTCCCTTACAGCAACAGCAGGAACCTGTCCCTATAGCAGTAGGAGATGATTTTAGAACAATAATCTGTCCCTTACAGCAACAGCAGGAACCTGACCCTATAGAACTAGGAGATGATTTTAGTACAAGAATCTGTCCCTTACAGCAACAGCAGGAACCTGACCCTATAGAACTAGGAGATGATTTTAGAACAATAATCTGTCCCTTACAGCAACAGTAGGAACCTGACCCTATAGAACTAGGAGATGATTTTAGAACAATAATCTGTCCCTCTCAGCAGTAGACTCTAACTAGTCCAGTCAGATTGTTCTGTAATGCAGGATGAGATGTTATTAGATCTGCAATCTGTCCCTAAAAGCAGTAGTAGTAGTAATCTCTACCTAGTCCACAATTAGATTGTTCTGTAATGCAGGATGAGATGTTATTAGATCTGCAATCTGTCCCTCACAGCACCAGCAGCATCCTCTCCCTACACTAGCCTGAGAGCATGTGACATGCAGCACTACGTGACTCCAGCTCATACAGAGGCTGGGTCACATGATGCACTGGCCAATCACAGCCATGCCATTAGTAGGCATGGCTGTGATGGCTTCTAAGGGCAAACCAGTGAAACGCTTGTTGATTGGCTGCCCTGTCGCTATTCAACAAGCGGGAAAAAAATACCAGAACCCAAAACCCAAACCCAAACTTTTTTTCAAAAGTACGGGTTGGGGTCCCAAATACCGCAAAGTTCGGTACAAACCCGAACTTTACAGTTCGGGTTCGCTCAACTCTACTGATCATGTCATCAGGCAGACGGTCTGGGAACAGGAAGAACTGCCTATAGATAGTTTGCACTGCCACTGATACAGTGGCCTCCTCGCAGTCACAAAGTGCTGTGAAATGGATGAAAACATGGGCCTCAGCAAAAGCGCAATTGCAGAATTCCGTTTTCTTTTTTTGCTTCTCTTTGCGGTGCGCAAAAAGGGAACACCAAAGTGAACCAAAAGAGAGCAAGTGAACATACACACAAAAGTGCACCTAGAGTGTGTCCATGGTGCCCTCCCAAAGAGGCAGGACCCCTCCCTGAGCCCCTTGGGGTGAAAGACTCCTAACAGGGATAAGGCACACTCAGGTCCCCCTAGCCAAAAGGCCCACTTCTCATGTTCAGCCAAAAATGACCAACAAGCACTGGGTGGGGGATCTCCAGGAGGAGCTACCACCAAGGAAGGGGAGAAAAGAACCTAAGGGCCATACATTCTCCCTCTTGACTTCAGGGTAAGCCCAAAGACACACACCCTACAATCCTCGAGTGAAAAGGTGACACCAAAAAAATGTAGTGGCAGACAGTAAGAAAAAATAAATAAAAGGTGCCCAAAAGCAATACTATGGTTAGACAACTGCAGAATGCCAGCTACAAGTGCAATATTATTCACAACTGACTTGTCTCATATTATGTAAAGGACAAGTCTAGGTCCACTTTAAATGTTAACTTAAAGGTGCGTCAATCAATGTGTGGATGATACATCAGTTTAAAACCAAATTAAAATATGTAAAACTTTAATATAAGATTCATGCTCTACTGCTCGCTGTAACCTGTCCTACAAATGAGCAGCTGTCCTTCCCGGAAGGGGCAAGTTCTGCACAGTACAGGGGAATTATGGGAAAACTGTACACAAGGAAGGTCTCTCCAATTAGTAAGATTGGTCTGTTCCCACACAAAGAGATAGCTCCTGGCCTCTAAATCACATTAAAGAAAAAGTATGTAAAATATGCTAATATAGGCATAGAAATTCACAAATCCCTTAAAAACAAACCAGTCGGAAGCATTTCTTTCCCTAAAATACCTATAAGTACAAAGCTGCTTGCAGTTCTGTCTGTACATATTGTGGAATTTCGCATTTACAGATTGTGAATATATTACACAGCACCCAGTATAGCCATCAAGGCTAGAAACCAGGACTGCAATGCAATACAGATAAAGCAGGAGTACTTTGTCACAGTCTGGCAGGATTATAGCACATTTGGGTTTTTTGAAATATGTGAAAATACAATAAATTAAATCCAACAACAAACAAAAACCAGCTTCCTAACACATTATGGTAATAGGTGTTTCAGCATATAACTGATAAATCATTATCCTTAAAGCATAACTTAACTCTTACATTATACAATCCTCAGCCTCTTCTTTTTTAAAATGATATAGGAACATATATTTTTTTTTGCTTAATGCCTTTTGTGGGCAGTATTTCAGGCTATTTTTGCCTTCCTGACCTAGGCCAAATGGCATTGTTGCTCCACCCTACAGACTCCTGGGATATCCTTGTCATACATCCCAGGAGTCTTCAGGATTTTTTTTTTGTGAGAATACAGCAGCAATAAGAAGTGGGGCTTTATTGCTGCTTCTGCACACCCTCCTGTAAACAAAAGTGGTTTCTGGAGGGAGTGTTCTGTGCATGCACACATCATTCAAGTAAGGGTGGAATGTAAAACATATACAGGAAGTATTTACTATGCCCTTAGTAAAAGTGGCTTCCAGCCGAGAACCTTACAATTGAATTTTGTAAACAAAGCAAAGGCAGCAGATAGGAATGGATGGAGTTTGCACTTGGGATCAAGCTGAAGCGTAGTGAGGAACAAGGCATGAGTCAGTAGCGAATGGCAACAAAGATATGGACAGCAGCATGAAAGACAAAAGCAAAATACTGGCTGAAGAGAGTACAATAATCTGGAAAACAGGAAGTGAAGAGACATGACTTAAATCAGAAAGTTCATGGGAGGATCAAAGAATCCAAGGTTCAAGACAAAAAGGTTAAAGGCAGGATCATTCAAGGAACTGTCCAAGGTACTGTCCAGCATCTCAGGTAGCTCAGCGATAAGAGTCATTGCCAGACACAGCAGGGGTCCCAGTTTCAAGTCCAGGCCCTGGCGATCAGCCTGCCCATACATGGTTCAAATCTCGGCCAGTCCCTGCTGAATTGGCTAAGATTCAAACTGTCTATAGTTGGCTTTCTCTCATACAGCAAAGCTTATTAAATGTAGAGAAAACTAGATGAAGAAGGAGCAAAACAGAATATGCAAGCTGGATGACTGCAGGAGGATAAGCGAGCCATCTATATACCCCAGGCTCACCTCTGCTCAAGCCAACTAAGTGGAGTTCTCAGTGAACAAAAAAAAGAAGATGAGGAGAAAGTAAGAGAATGATCTTCCAGATTGCCACGGGCCCACAATGTACTGATTCCCTAAAACGTGTCAAACTGAAGTCAAAGGGATTTTGTGACTGCTGATATTCACATGACCTCTGGGAGACATTATTCAATCCTGAGTTCAGTAAGATAACAAGACTCCAGGGACTCTGATTGGAAGCTTCACACATGCAATGCTCACTGGTACCCAATGTTTCTTTAATATTCGACTCCTTATAGCTGAACTGTAGCTATATAGAAGATGCCACGCAATGCAGCAGGGCTAGCACTTTTCCTGAAAACGTCACTCTTTAGTTCTCTTCCATGTAATAGCTTTGATTTATATCCACTCAGCAGCACCCACTATATCAGTGGTTCTCAACTCCGCTCCTCAGGACCCACCAACAGGCCAGATTTTAAGTATTACCTTGGGGAGATGCAGACTAGAATACTGCAATCACTGAGCAGCAAATGATATCACCTGTGATATATTTCAGTTATCCTGCAAACCTGGCCTGTTAGTGGGTCCCGAGGACCGGATTTGAGAACCAGTGCACTATATGGTCTGTAAATGTAATATTTAGAAATGGGGGCATGTTGGTGGCTGCATTGTTCTAACTGTATTTCAACTACAACTCCTTGGAATTCACATTTATTAATTACATTTGTTAGCTGGGCCTCAGAAATCAAAATATAACTTTAGTGGAGTGATTTCAGATCAGCTTTAAAATTTTAAAAACATGTAGATCACCCAAGCTCTCAGCATCTCTCCTAAAGTCTATACAGTGAATAAGAACATGTTAAGAACACACCAAAATTAGGTCCATATGAAAAGGCTCTGGACACCTGGCCACCACTGGCATTAATATAGACAACAAAAGTTGATTATTTTCAAACCCCCGGCACTGATGTTGAATGAGACAAAATGGTGCACCAAATGTGTTCTAATTCATCCCAAAGTAATACAGTAGGATTGAAGTCAGTTCTTTGTGCAGGACACTTGAGCTCCAACCATGTTAAAGTCTTCAAACCGTGTCTTTATGGAGTTGACTTTGTGCACTGGGGAACATTCATGCTGAAACAGAAAAGAGCCATTCCCAAATTGTTTCCACAAGCTTGGAAGTGCACCATTGTCTAAAATATTTTTGCATGCTGTAGTACTAACAATACCCCCTAGTGGAAACACCTGAACTCAAATTTTGGAAGTATGTCTACAAACTTGTGACTTAACAGAAGTCAAGGAAGTAATCAGTATGACAGGCCATGGCCCAGAGCTCTGGTAAATAAGCAGCAGGTAATAGGGTATTTTAGGTTGGAGGTTAGGCAGGCAAGGTAGGTATACTTGTGGAAGCGTAATAACTCTGAGTTTTATACATCAAAAGACTAGACATGTGCATTTCATTTCGTTATGATTCATTTTTTGGGCAGAAATGTAATTTTTGGAGATTTGGATGTATACGAATCTCCGAATGGACATAGTAAGGAATGTCAACGAATCCGAAAAAAGTTATAACAAAATTAAAGAATGCATTAATTTCATTCGGATGACATCAGATTATGCAATAGTAGTGTGGGCCCATGGGGAAATGAATTACATTTTTTAATTTTGTTTAAGAATTCGGATTTGGATAACGAATGGATTCAAATTTCGTTACGTTCATTAATTCGGATGCATATGACGCTAGTTGATATTGTCCAATCAGGTCATGCCATTGCTCATACTGGGTTGAATTAGCGGCCGAAAATATTAAATCCTTCCAATTCAAATCTGCCGATTTGTTAATACATTTACTATAGAGCAATCTTCCAGAAAAACTACAAATTTTTTCAGATGCACCCAGACACGAATATACGAAACGAATGCTGAAGATACTGAACAAATTCTGAAAATGAAACAGTTCAGCATAACTATTATGAAAAAACAAAATTTTTCAATGAAGGAATGCATCCAAAATGAAACAGACATTTCTAGTGTGCACATGTCTGCAAAGGACTGCAAAGTGCAAAAATGATACAAAGGGGTTGATTTACTAGGCAAATCGGCTGTTCACTTTGCAAGGTTATTTTCTTTTAGCTCAGTGAATGAGGTGAAGCTTTGCTGACTTCTATGTTCTAATCATGCACAAGCAAAATAATTGTTTTTATTCCTTGCATGTTTTTGGGTAGTATTTTCCTCATATTCACTAAGCAAAGGGCAAATTCACTTGCAGACTGAAAATTCCCTTGCAAAATTAGCATCCCATTTGCCTTTAGTAAATCAACCCTGAAACGTGTAGTATCTCATAGCAATTGACGAGAATTACATTATCTGAAGTTGGATCCATTAAGAGGTTAATTCTAAATGGTTACAGTGGCTTATTGCTTTGCATTAGTGACTGAGCTCACAAGTGCTTCTTTTGCTGTTCCAAAGTCGTTTTTATAAGAGTCTAAATGTGACTAAGCCTAGAGTTCCTTTAACTCAAGCTCCCAAAGCAGCCAAACAAGCTACTATGGAGGTGGAATCTATGTTACTTTAGCATTTATTTAAAACGTAGATGAGAACACAGAACAATCTGCTATTAACCTTTGATATTCATAGCCATTACACTGTAGCAATAATTTAATTTCCAATACAAGACTACAGAATAATTTTGTTACCCTAATGGATTTCCAAAAATGTCAGTGGTAGTGAAAGCCCAACATCATAAAATCATAATAAGTAGGAACTTCCCAGTGGATACTTTCTTTCAGATAATAAAATTCAGATGAGGTGCTTAGAATATAAACTAAATTTGGAGTTTCCGGCTACTAAAATCTAATTTTCTACTTTGTTATATTTTTAGTTTCTAAACTGAAGTGTGCAGAAGTTCAAAAACTTTCATTGGCATATGTTGACATTAATTAGGACGGAAAATTGAGGGAAATATTTACTCTTTCAACAGAGCCAATTTCTAATTTGTTCTGGGTTATATGGAAGAGAGAAAAGAAACAACTTTGCAAATTGATTGACATTGTAGGACACTCAAGAGTTTTATTAGAGTCTAAACGGGTCACATGGAGATGATCCAGTTTCCAAGACAACCATTAGAGCTACCAACTCTATAACGCCCTTAGAAACAGATAGTAGAGGAAAATGATACTGCTCTACAATGCTTTGCTCATTTTTTTAAATAGAAATGAAAAAAATGTAAGCTCACCTCCACGCAAACTGCTAAACATACACTATATTACCAAAAAGTATTGGGACGCCTGCCTTTACACAAACTTTAATGGCATCCCAGTCTTAGTCCATAGGGTTCAATATTGAGTTGTCCCACCCTTTGCAGCTATAACAGCTTCAACTCTTCTGGGAAGGCTGTCCACAAGGTTTAGGAGTGTGTCTATGGGAATGGTTGCCCCATATTCCCATCGCACACGTTCCTGGATAAGCTCTTAAAGTTTGGGTGCTGTAGCAACAACCAGCTGAAAACTGATTCGGAAAGTCACAAGGAGATGTTTGCCAGCACAAAATGGATGGACAAAGGGGCAATCAAACGGATTGTTTATTGCATGATCACATCACAGGAATAGAGCAACATTTCAGAGTCACGCAAGCCCCCTTCCTCAGGCATGTGATAAATGTGGGGTTACAGTTAAAAGTATTTAAATACCCATCAACCAATCAGAAAAGAGCAAAAAGCAAAGGTCCACCCACCCCTTGACAGATGTGACGCCAAAAGCTTGATGAGTTAAGATAGATGTCACAGACATATGTAAAAGAAAACATTGCCAAAAATCCGATGGGTATGCTAGACAAACTTTGTGTAATATTCTGCAGACATTGCAGTGTATTTTATGTGACAATTCAAACCACCGTGCTGATCAGGCTAATCAGTACACAGCATACAATCTCACTGCAGCAATCTGTGGTTGCAAGGTTGCGGGTCGGATCCAATCAGAACGGTGACCACTGGCCGCCTGCGCGCCGTAGCCAGTGATAACTAGGCAACGGGGGATGCTGCCTGGCCGGGGCCCGCCAATGTCATGGAAAATTATGATGTCGGGGAGCCCCGTCCTTGGGGGCAGCTCGCGTCAGTTAAACTCAAGGGAAATGAAGAGAAGTGTGAGAGTGCATAAAGAGAACCAGAGCCGGCAGAGTGGGAGGAAACGAGACCAGTGAAAGAGAAGAATAGAACCAAGAAGTACTGAGACACAAAGGAGTTGGATGCAAATAAAAAAGTGCAGGAAAAAAAAGGAAATGTAAAACTGAAGAAAGAAAGAGGTGTGTAAAGTAGAAAAAAGAACAAAACACAAACAAAAGTGAACCCAAATATAGGAAAAAATGGACAATAAAAAAGGAAAAAGAAATAAGAGGGAAAGAAAGGATGGGGAGAGAGAAAGGGAGGAGATAACCAAAAGAGAAGATAAATGGTAAATAATAAAACTGAAAATACAGAAATTATATTAATAGAGAACAAAATGAAGGGAAAAAAATGTAAAATTAAGAAAAATATATATACTGTATATAATAATAAATATAGGAGAAAAAAGGGAAAGAGATCGAAAAAAATATAGAATAGGGAAATATAAAGAGAAGCAGAAACCAGAAAGAAGAAAGGGTAAAGACCAGAAGTGGTGGAAACAGAAAATGAGAGGAATGAAAAAAAAGGGGGAGGGGTGCGGTAATTGCGGACTGGGGTGAGCAAGAGTGGGAAAAAGGGCGGTTATGAAAAGTATTGGGGGGGGGGAGAAGAGGGGGAAAGGGGACAATGTCTGGATGTAGTTGGAAGCAATCAACTGTTCACTGTGATGCTCCACGTACGTTGTATGCAGGGTTGCAAATAAAAGTACCAAAAGAGTTTCTTATCGAATGTCTTGACTTTGTACTCACGAATTACTATTTTTCGTTCGAGGGTACAAGTATGCACAGATTCGAGGCACAGCCATGGGGAGCTCTGCAGCCCCATCTTTTGCAAATCACTTTGTAGGTTTACTTGAAGAATGCCACATCTTGACTGGTGCAGTGCAGCCACTCTCCTGGCTGTCTATGGGCAACTGCCCATCCCAACTTAACCCCTTTATAAAATTAAGACACAACACCTCCACTGGAGTTAAATGGCCGCAATGGCCTTTTATTAATACACACAATAAATTGAACAATAAATCATATTATTATTACCTTCCTTAAAACATAACTATTTCCCAGCTAACTGTGCAACCAAATTTTACTTGTAACTTAATGTGTTTTGCAGGTGAGCATGGTCTACCGTATTGGCTGTATCAAACGCCAGGTTCCATAACACGGCCCCCAGCCGCAATTACACCGACCCGGGGACAATTAGTTATCATCCGATACAGCCCCAAGACAATTTACGCCATACTGACGTCACATCCGCTAGCAGGTACCCATACCCTAGATGGGCCCCACCAATAATTCTCCACCAACCATATTTATTACCATGCCCACCTTCAAAAACCTGCGACCCCTGCCAAAACTATAAACAATATCATCCCCTGTCGAGCACCATCATACTCCAACCAACCACCCAAGTCTAACAAAAGAAAAAACCCACCACCAAGTCCTCATAGTAAACCCACCTTACCAGCTACCACTAGGGGCGGGGAGGGCGGGAAATGCTTCCTCACTGATTGTCTGCTCCAACTGATCTCATCCAGCCACCCCCTACTGACCATACCAGAAACTTGTCCCCACCCTGCCACACCTAGTTCCTCCCTGGCTCTGACCACTCCTCAAATACCCTTAATCTGCCCGACGACAGCCTGGGCTACACACACAGTCATGTAGGCCCTTCACTTAATGCTGCGCATCCCTTTCCAGGCCTGTTCTATCTCTTTGATACCTTCACTAACCATATCAAATGTTAGTTTAGGTATATCAATTACATTTTTCCTATCTGGACGGGCGAGGACGCTCAATTCTTTGACTTTGTTGACTTCCTAAACAGTATTTTCACAGGGATTGTGTTCACCCCGGAAATCTCACCATGCAGCATTTCCTTTTTGGATGTAATGATTACCAACTCCCAAGGCTCCCTGGTCACATCTATCTTCACAAAACCTACCGACAGAAATGCACTCCTGCATACCCCAAACATCTTCTCAACAGCTTGCCAATATCTCAATTCATGAGAGTGTCCCTTATTTATTCCAATAAAGATGACAAGCTACAACAGCTTAACAAGATGCATGATATGTTTCTGGAAAGGGGGTACCCTGTAAAAGTACTCGACTGTGCATTAACCATGTCTATGACCAATTGCACAAAGACAGCTGGACCTTCTGATCGACCAGTATTCATCCATACATTAAATCGTGAGTCTCTTCATATCAGACAGGCTGTAACACAGAATCTACACATCTTGCAAGCTGACAACGGATTGTCTTATGACCTTAAAACGGTGCCTCTAAATGCACACAGACGCAATAAAACGCTTGGTGATTTTCTCGTACAAGCCGACCCAAGACACAAATATGCCAGGACCATACCCAGAATTTCTCAGAAGACTGGATGTTAGAAATACCACAATGTGCAATGTGTGTAATTCCCTTATATGTGGTGAACACTTCGCGCACGTAACCGATATTGTGTTAAGGAGTACCTGAACTGTAACACTGTGTCTATATTGTCAAATGCCCATGCGCACTTACTTAGGTAGGCAAAACAACCAGTCCTTTCAAAAGAAGGTTTCAAAAACACAGGAGTGACATTAGACTTGCCCTGTCCAAAACATAGGACATACAGATAGATCACAACAAACCAGTGGCAGTGCATTTGCTCAAGTACAAACACTAAATACACGGGCTGAGAGGCATGGTCTTTGAACATGTCCAACAGCCCATCAGAGGCGGTGACCACAACCGTCTGTTGCTCCAACTTGAAGCCTACTGGATTTATACCCTGGGCACTGTCCAACCTTGAGGACTCAACGCTAACCTGTCATTTATAGGGATGGGCCCGCGGTTCGAGTCGAACGTAAGTTCAACTCGAACATCGGCATTGGCCCGTTCGTCGAATTGAGAACATTATGGGGCATTCACATCGACCTCTCTGCCGCGGAGCGCCCCATAATGCATTGCGCACAGACGGCGCACACAGATCCTCCCCCCCATGGGAGGGCTCCCGCTGTCTGCCCGCTGTTTATTATGACAGTTTATTTATATGGCAGGACGGGGCCACCCGGCGACATAAGTGAGCGACCCTGCCCCTTCTGACGTCATGTGATGTCAGAGGGGGCGGGTCATGCGCGTACATCACCGAGTCGCCCCGCCCTGCCATATAAATAAAACGTCAACACAAAGAGAGCTCAGTCAGCGGGAGCCCTCCCATGGAGGAGGAGCTGTTGCGTTTTTTTTTCGGGTCCATCGCTCGCCGTGATTGGTGATGGATTACAACTTATTTTTTTTCTTTTTTAATAAATAAATAAACCAATTTTGAACCATTTTTGCAGTTTGGCAGGCTGAATTATCCTGCTGAAAGAGGCCACTGCAATCAAGGAATACAGTACCATTTCCATGAATGGGTGTTGTCAGGAATCGCAACCTGAAACTCCAGCCGGCATGCCGGCACACAGGCACATGCACGCACGTATGCGCACGCGGCAGATGCGAGCGCAGTTGCGTGACGCCAATGGCGCCAAACAGCCTATTTGAACGGCCAGCACCAGGTGGCAGGTGCTATCCGTTCTACAGTGTTCCCTCTACCTGTGACCCCTGTGATCTGCTTTAGTGAACTTCCTGTTATCTGTGACCCCGGCTTCCTTCTGACTCTGCTTGTTATCTGCCTGCACCGACCCCGACTTGCTTACAACTCCGCTCCTGCCTGATCCCTGTGTACTTCTGCTGCCCGCCTGTTGCCAACCCTGTTTGTGCCCGACCATCTGCTTGCCTGACCCATCTGTACTGCACCGCCAACCTGTTACTGACCCGGCCTGCATCACTACTCTTCTGCTTGCACGAGTCTTCACCTGCCATATGTGACCAAGTCCAGCCCTCGTGCCACCCTGCACTCTCGAACCACCTGTCCTCACTACCAGGAGTTCCCGAATCAGGGTAGTAAGAGAGGTTGCCCACTGCATAAGCCAGACTCTACCACCAGGTATGTGACAGTAACAGACAGCCATGTCCGAGTCCGCGCATTGGCCCTCTCCTATGGAAGAACTGTGTGCACACCTTGCCGAACTTACACAAGCAGTGAAGAATCTACTAGAGGGATACACTTGGTTGGAAAACAGAGTTCAAGGTCTCTCTGCCCCAGCCCCAGCTGGACCCAGTCAGGCTACCTCGCACACCATTGTAACCTGGCCTACTGAGCCCAACGTGCCCATGCCTGAACGGTTTAAAGGGCATTTCGCAATTCCTGCGAATTGTACTTTGCACTACAACCCCGGACCTTCTCTCTGGAAGCTACCAAGGTGGGACTCGTTATTCCGCTCCTCCTAGACGAGCTACAAGCCTGGGCCCACTGACTTCTTGAACAGAAGGCCCCGGAAACCACCAGTCTGTATCTTTTCTTTCAAGCCATGGCCCAGCCCCCCCTATCAGGCCGCAACTGTGGAGGTTGCGCTCCACGCCCTCCAGCAGGGCCGTCGCATGCCAGAAGATTATGTATCTTGGTTCCAACACTGGAGCGCTGATACAGCCTGGAACGACACGGCCTTCTGCTACCAGTTCAGGTTGGGTCTCTCCGAGTCGCTCAAGGATGAGCTGGCCCACATCGGGGTTCCTCACACCCTGGACGCCTTGATCAATTTGGCCATCCAGCCCGGCCGCAAGCTCCTCCTCCTCTCCACAAGGCCACCCAGAGCCCATGCAGATCACGCTCCTTTATCCATCTCTCTCTCCTGAGGAACGTCAGAGGTGTATGTCTCTCAATCTATGCCTGTAACGTGGGGGATCCGGTCATCTTGTGAGAAATTGTCCTGCAAAGACCGGTAAGTGTGCTATCACTACCGAGGGGAAAGTGTTGTCTCTGCCAAATAACAAAGCTCATCTTGTTCTCTCTATCTCCTTACAGCTTCCCGGTGGGAATATCCGAGTCCCAGCTATCATTGACTCGGGAGCATGTAGCTGCTTTGTGGACTTAGCCTTTGCGGCTAAACACCAGATCCCCCTGTGACCCAAAGACCATCATATGGTCATCCGACTTGCCAACGGGTCTGCTATAAAATCCGGCACCGTTGCCCATGAGACCATTCTGTTACCTGCCAAAACTGTCAGAGACCACTTGGAATTCCTGCTACTGGACGCTATTGCGTCCCCCCTGTTCCCGGTCATTCTAGCGCTTCCCTGGCTCAGGATCCACAGTTCTCACATTGATTGGACCTCGGGCAAGATACAATTCCTGTCACCTTACTGCCTCTGTCACTGCCTGCCGCAGCCCCAGGAAGTACCCCCATCTGTGCTGTGTATGGACTCTGACACCGATCAGGAATCCTGCATTGTTGTCCCCACTGTGTACCATGATTTCCTGAACATATTCAGTAAAAAGGGGGCAGATGTTCTCCCACCGCACAGATTCTATGACTGCCCGATTGACCTCCTACCAGGGGCCGAGGTCCCTTTTGACAGAATCTTTCCTCTTTCCGAAGTGGAATTGGTGGCCCTCTAGGTCTATCTCGACGAAAACCTAGAGAAGGGTTTCATCCAACCCTGCACTTCCCCTGCAGGAGCAGGGATATTCTTTATCAAGAAAAAAGATCATTCCCTCAGGCCCTGCATCAATTGCAGAGATCTCAACAAGATCACCATCAAAAATCGGTACCCCTGCCATTGGTTCCGGAACTCTTCCAGAGATTGGGCTCTGCCACCATATTCACCAAGCTGGACCTTTGCGGAGCCTACAACCTCATCCGCATATGGGAAGGGGACGAGTGGAAGACGGCCTTCTGGACTCGGTTCGGCCATTACGAGTACCTCGTCATGCCCTTCAAGCTTTGTAATGCCCCTGCCATGTTCCAGAACCTGGTAAATGATGTCTTCTGGGACTACCTGGACCTATTTGTGGTGATATACTTGGGTGACATCCTCATCTTCTCTCCCTCCCTAGAGGAGTATCACAAGCATGTGAAGTGTGTACTCAGCCGCCTCCAGCAACACGGCTTATATGCAAAGGCTGAAAAATGTGCCTTCGAGTGTGCCAGTATTTCCTTTCTGGGGGTTCAACATCTCCGTCACAAGGACAACTATGGACTCTCAGAAGGTCTCAGCTATCCTAGACTGGCCAACGCCAGTAGACAAAAAAGGAGTTCAGCGCTTTGTTGGATTTGCAAACTTTTATAGAAAGTTCATCAGGGGATTCTCTGCTGTCATCGTTCCCATAACACATGATGCTGGGAACAGAGAACTCTTGGCTATAAAATCTGCCCTGGAGGAATGGCGATATCTTTTGGAGGGAGCCTCACATCCTGTTCTGATTTTCACTGACCACAAGAACTTAGAGTATCTGCGAACTGCCAAGTTCTCAAACCTTGTCGAACTGCTGAGACTCAAACCTTGTCAGGCTCGGTGGGCACTGTTCTTCTCTCGCTACCAACTGCACATAACATACAGGCCTGGGTCCAAGAATGTTAAGCCAGGTGCTTTATCCAGGATGTTCCATGAACCGGGGAACCCTCCTCCAGACACAATCCTGCCTGCTCATAGCTTCTTGCTGACCCAGGAAGATCTTCTAACCCAGATCAGGCGATCTCTAGCCGGATCCACCATACCAACAGACACCAGAATGACTATAAAAGACATGCTGTGGTGGTTGGGTATCCAAAGCTTCATCCCAGAGGAACTGCGCTTGACTGTCCTGGAACTATACCACAATCTCAAATTGGCCGGACATTTTGGCAGCCACAAGACTGCAGAGTTGCTCTCACTCTCCATCTGGTGTCCTCTCATGAACGAAGATTGCAACAAGTATGTTGGCGCCTGCCCCACCTGAGCCAGAAACAAGACAGAAAGGTCCAAAGCTTGGGGTCTGTTGAACCCGCTGCCTATTCCAGAACGACCCTGGTCTCAAATTTCTATGGACTTTATAGTCGAATTGCCCCTGTCTGCAGGTTTCAACACCATCTTTGTGGTGGTCGACCGCATCACCAAGATGGACCACTTTGTGCCCATGAAAGGCACCCTCTGAGCAACTGAAACGGCAGAAACATTTATTAGGGAGGTGGTTCCTCTCCATAGAATCCCCACCAGTATAGTGTCGGATCGTGGGGTGCAATTTACATCTTGGTTCTGGAGGTTCCTATGCTCTACTTTGGGAATTGACCTAGCTTTCTCATCAGCCTACCATCCACAGTCAAATGACCAAACAGAGAGGACCAATCAGACCCTCGACCAGTACCTCCGCTGCTACTCCTCATTCTCCCTAGATGTCTGGGTCTCCCTGCTACCAGTAGCCGAATTCGCCTAAAACAACTCGGTCCATTCTGCCACCAAGCGATCTCCGTTCTGGGCGAATCTCGGCTACCATCCCACATTCTTATCCGACCTGCTGACAGAGAGTGCAGTGCCTGCCATACAAAAAATCACCCAGTTCCTGGAAAAGAACAATAAGCTCCTACAAGAGACTATTTCTCAGACCCAGGAACACAACAAAAGAAACTTTGACAAAGGGAGACAAGGAGAATTGTATCTACAACCCGGTGAATGGGTCTGGTTGGCAACCAAAAACCTGAGGTTATCCTGCCCCTCCAAATAGTTAGGGCCGAAATACATCGGGCCCCTTCCAGTGAAAAGGGAGATCAATAGTGTGGCATACGAATTTGACCTACCTCCTTAGCTTCATATTCTCCCAGTATTTCATGTGAACCTGCTCAAGCCAGTGGCTAAGGATCCTTTTCCTGGGCAGAGGATGGCCCCACCAGAACCAATCTTAGTAGACAGAGAGGAGGAGTTTGGGGTGGAAACCATCCTTGACTGCAGAAGAATAGGGGGAACTACCCAATTCCTGGTGAAATGGAAGGGGTATGGGCCTGAAGAAAGCTCTTGGGAGCCATAAAGAAATCTGCATGCTGAAGAACTGGTCAAAACCATCTGGAAGTACCATCCAGCTAAGAGGGCCCGTTGGGGCATCCAGAGGCTGCCCCTTGGGGGGGGGGGGCAATGTCAGGAATCGCAACCTGGAACCCCAGCCAGCATGCCTGCGCGCTGGTGCACGCGGGAGCGCCGCTTACCTGACCCATCTGTACCGCACCGCCAGCCTATTACTGACCCGGCCTGCATCACTGCTCTTCTGCCTGCATGAGTCTTCAGTGAACCTTCACGTGCCATCTGTGACCAAGTCCAACCCTCATGCCATCCTGCACTCTCGAACCACCTGTCCCCACTACCAGGGGTTCCCGTATCAGGGTAGTTAGAGAGGATGCCCACTGCATGAGCCAGACTCTACCACCAGGTACTTGACAGGTGTACTTGGTCACCAACAATGTTTAGGTAGGTGGTACATGTCAAGTAGCATCCACAAGAATGGCAATGCCAAGGTTTCCAAGCAGGACATTGCCCAAAGCACCACACTGGCTCCGCTGGCTTGCCTTCTTCCCATACTGCATCCTGGTGCCATCTCTTTCCCAGGTAATCAATGTACACACACCTGGCCATTCACATGATGTAAAAGAAAATGTGATTCATCAGACCAGGTAGGGTTGCTACCTCATCCCTTTAAACCCGAACACCTATATATTACACAGGTTCTGAGGCTAATTTAATGCAGATAAGGCACCAAGTGAGTTTAATTACCACCCTAAACAGCCACAGAACCTGTGTAATTAATATGTGTTCAGGTTTAAAGGGATGAGGTGGCAACCCTAAGACTCACCTTCTTCCATTGCTCTGTGATCCAGTTCTGATGCTCAAATGCCCATTGTAGGGGCTTTTGGCTGTAGATACGGGTCAGTGTAGGCACCCTGACCGGCCCGTGACTACACAGCCCCATACACAACAAACTTTGATGCACATTTGTTCTGCTTGCAACACATTCAAATTCAGGGGCAACATGTTTACTTGCTGTCAAATATATCCCACCAACTTTCAGATGCCATTGTAACAAGATAATGATGAATGCTATTCACTTAGCCTGTCAGTGGTCATAAAGTTATGGCTGATTGGGGTTTAGTATCTATCTACTGCCATGTAACTTTTAGCTGTGTATGTATGTATGTATGGCTCTGTCTATCTACATTCATCTATCTATCTATCTACATCCATCTATCTATCTATCTATCTATCTATCTATCTATCTATCTATCTATCTATCTATCTATCTATCTATCTATCTCTCTATCTATCTATCTACCATCCATCTATTGCTATCTCTCCCTAATTACTTTTTTAGACAACTAAATCAAGGAATCAATGCAATGACATTGACAGAACTTCAGAAAGTCCTTTTTGTTCTGATAATGCTAGTTTATATTTTTAGCTCTTATGCTGTGTCTGGATTATAGGGCTAAAGCTTCCCTGAGCCTCACGGGAAACTCTTGGAGTGCTCTGAATCACCAAAACCAAATAATTAGTAACATTTCAATGTCACTAAAGCATTTGAAATTCCATAGTTTCTACAGAGAAGGACATTTCAGGACTGAGTATTATTGGAAACACAACATAATACTTTTAAAATGGTAATCATTGGGTTTATAAACTTTAATTGCCTCTAACACAGGAAATGTAGCGGAGCGTGTTTAATGATCTAAAACACATAGACAATTTCCTGGGGATTGAAGTATACAGTATCTCTACCCAGTCAATCCTAAAATCAATAAGCAGTCCCAAAACGTTCAGTAGCACTGAGATAACACTGTCTGGGAGCTCTTATCTAGCTGCTTACAGAATTTAACTGACAAATTGTCAACTTGTCCAACTTTTGCAGATTTTTGCTGCATGCGTTAGCTAGGAAAATGCATTTTCTCTGGAGAATTCAAATGATTTTGATCTGATAATGGTACGAATGTTGATTCGATGTGATAAAAGGCTGACAAAGTTTACAAAGCTGGCATTTGGTTTTATGCAATCTTTTGTTACATATACTGCTAATGTAAGCCCCCAGAGGACCACAGCCAAAAACTGACATGAATAAAGCGTGATTGTGAATAGATTTTGGTGAACAGTTCGAGCCAAGCAAAAGTTCGGCCTGTTTGCCCGTTCAGCGAACACCCGAATTTGCGGGGCGAACATCCCTCCGAGCTCCCCACAATGCACTGCGAGCTGCGCAGTGCATTCTAGGGCCCTAATCGGATGAAGCAATGCACCTGAGGCTTTGCCCAATCAGATCACAGAGCACAGCCAGAGTCATGATTGGACAAAGTCATGATGACTTTGCCCAATCATGGCTCAGTGTTCATAGTCCCACCCCACAATATAAAAGGTTTTTCTCACTGCGACGCTGTTGTTCCCACATTTTATTTTTTTAAATAGTTTTTACTAAGGCATCCCAGATGTAATCAGCACCCACGTAAATAAAGACCACTACCTGCCCCAACCCTTTTACCCCAATTACTGCAATAACCACCATGACACCACTTGGAGTAATAATTGGTCGAATCGGCCGTTTATTAACAAGTAATCAAATAAAACAATAAATAAAACATTCCTTAAAACAGGAACCAAATAATAATACAATAAACATAACAATAAACATAAGGTTGTCAAACTTCGGAGGCACCAAGTATCAGATATCCACTTCAGTATCTGCGTAACTACTTACATGGTCCCCTGCCACACTGCACCGGCTCGGGGAAAGCCTCAACATTCTGCAGATACCACTCAATTTAACTTACCAGTTAACCCGCCAACTGGCATTCCACAGGGGACTCCATACCTTAGATGGGTCCCTAATATGATCATCACAGCAGATTTTAAACGCCTCCAAAGACCCCAACCGCCAAACAAAACATGAACGTTCTTCCTCCACGTCCGTTTCTTCACTGTGATCGTGACGTGACTGGCGGCTCCCGCGAACATGCGCGGGAGTGACGTCACGCAACTCCGGCCAGTCACAGAGCCGTAGATCGTGGCCCCGGTAGGAAGAGGGGCTAAAGATGGACGCTGCCAGCACAGGGGACAGTGCTGGACGTCGCAGGCTTTGTTTGCAGATAAGTGGCACATAATGGGCTACTATGCGATGCATAGTAGCCCATTATGCATCTACTTTGCAGGGGAATGTAGAGGAAGTAAACCCAATCTGGGTTTACTTCCTCTTTAACCCTCTCTTTGCCTGATTTACCCTGACCCCCTAGTCATGTTAGCCCTATGCTATTTTTTTTTTGTGCTTCGGGCTGTCATTTTCTGTCAGCGGCAGTCCTCAATTTAAAGTGCACCAAACATCCCTTTTCATTGAATAAAGTGCATCCAATTACACATTTCCCAGTATCTTTAACATTTGGGTAATAACCCCGCCCCCCCCCATCATGTCTGTGAAGGCAACAAGGAGATGCAGATGTTCCCATGCCACTATGAGGGGGCCAGCAATGTCCGTGTCAACAAGCAAAGGTGGACATGTTTCATCCTCAGGCAGGGCACGTTTGTGTCTGTTTAGTACAGAACGGTCAAGATGCGCTACTTTACAGGCAGGCTAAGGGGACCCCCCAGGAACTATATTTAAAGAAATTTGTCATTTTTGTTGCACTTTATGCATCATTAAAATCACTGCTCCTTTAGAAACAATCTTTTTTTTAAAAAAGATGTTTGCATTTACACATGTCCCCCAAGGCAGTATCTGGGCCCCCATACCCTTTTATGGCCAATAACATGTGCTCATAGGGGAGGTGCTAACAGGAGGAGAACAGAGTGAGCAGAGGGCTAAGCTCACCTGTGCGCTACTTCACCACCGTAGTCCAATCTGAAATTAACCACTTCCCGTCCACCCACCGCAGCGTGACGGCGGCAAGGTGGCTTGTTAAGATGGCGGCCGCGATAACTAGCATTGTGAGCGCGCGCTCGCGCACTCACTGTGTTTGGGGGAGCCAGGGAGCGGGTAGGGTGGACTCGATCGCCGCCGGCTACCCGCGATGGCTCCCCCGCACTGAAAGAACAGAGGTCCGTGTATGTAAACACGGATCTCCGTTCTGTTGAAGGGGGAAGGGTGATGATCACAGCCTTCCTGTATATGGAAGCTGTGATCATCCCCTTTCCCCAGCCAGGGCAGCCCACACACAGTTAGAGCACGCCCAGGGAACACAGTTAACCCTTAGAGCGCCCCCTGCAGGTTAACCCCTTCACTGCCAATGGCATTTACACAGTAATCAGTGCATTTTTATAGCACTGATCACTGCATAAATGCCGATGGTCCCAAAAAAGTGTCAAAATGGTCTGACATGTCCGCTGCAATATCGCAGTATTGCTAAAAATCGCAGATCGCTGCCATTACTAGTAAAAAATAAAAAAAAATAAAAACCCCAGAAATTAAATCTCATCATGCGTAAACGCGGCAACTTTTGCGCAAACCAATCAATAAACGCAGATTGCGATTTTTTTTACCAAAAATATGAGGAAGTATATAAATCGGCCAAAACCGATGGAAAAAAAAGTTTTTTTAGATTTTTCTTTTGGATTTGTATTTTATAAAAAAGTAATACATTTTGTTTTTTTTTGCAAAATTGTCGCTTTTCTTTTGTTTATAGAGGCAATCAGAAATGACGCAGAGGGGATCAAATACCACCAAAAGAAAGCTCTATTTGTGGGAAAAAAAGGACGCACATTTTTTTGGGGTACAATGTCGCACGACCGCGCAATTGTCAGTTAAAGCGACGCAGTGCTGAATCGCAAAAAGTGCTCTGGTCCTAAAGTGTGAAATCCTTCCCGGGCTGAAGTGGTTAAAACACCACCAAAATCTGGCCAAATACAGACAACTCCGTACCACTCAGAATTGTTGAACCCAAGACAGTTTGTAGGCTGAGATGCCTTGCTTGTCTATAAAACATTTACAGCATGTCATAAAATATTTTTTCTAACATCCATGAAAAAGTTTCAAGAGATTTTGTAAATTCATGCACAGTTCACAAGTTTGGGACTATATGTGAGAAAAATGGAAAAGCCTTTTAAGAACTATAAAAACCAGCAGGAGGATTGCTCTGCCCTTCCTTCATTATACCCTGTATGTCATTTACATTTATGGGCACTTAAATATCAGTAGGCTTCCATTTCATTTTATAGCTCTCCGTCTGCCAACTAAACTCTTCACATAACCAAACATGACAGAAGAAAATCACCATCAGGACGGCACAAGTCTCTTCTGTTGTTGTAAAACTAATAATACTTCTGCCTGTTTGGGGTGTGATTTGTTTATTATGATCCTGCTGCCTGCAGCCTGTTAAAGTCTATGGCAAGCTGAAACACGCTACGGGCTGAGCGCTGTACCATGTTGTCCTTGCGTTTAGAGCCCTATGTGCTGAGAGAAATGTCCAGAACGCAGAATACCTTCTGATCAGTGGCGGCTGTTGGGTTTTTTTATTTTGAGGGGCAAACAACCCCCCTGTTGGTCCATCGGTCGGTGGCACCCCCTACACCCAACCCCCCCGGCACTTACCCCATCTAGGTGGCGGCCGAGTTGTGGGCTCCTATGGATGGGTTACGGCCCGGGCTATTACAGGCAGCAGGTGGGTTGCGGACAGTGGATCCTGTGTCCTCTCCTCCTTGGCAGCGGATGGGTTGCAGCTTCTGCTTTCTGGCTCCTCCTGCTAGGCATCCAATAGGATCAAATGTCCATTCAGCCAATCAGGTGACGGGTCTCAATACCTGCTTCCTGATTGGCCGGGAGTAGGATCAGTGTGACGATAGGGAATATTCATTCGCTATTGTCACACAACGGGGTGGGATCTGTGCCCTGAGCCCACCCATTTTTGAAGTGTGTTAGAGCCTCTGTCTCTAATCACGTGCTTAAAAAAAACACACACCCCCATTGGAATCCATAGTCCGGTTCCCTGTATGTAGATCAGAGGGCCGGACGCATGGATAGGAGGGGCGGCACCCGTGCACACCTAGTGGCCGTCGCTGCTTCTGATTAATGTTAGATTTAGTCCCACCCTTTCCTGGTGCTAAGCCCTGCCTCCTATCAAATGTTAGAGCCTCCATTGCTAACTGAAGCTCTCACACTTGACAGCTGAATGACAGGGGTGGGGTTAATATCTAGGAAGGGGTGGGGCTTAGGAATACATGTACAGCCTGGCACTAGAGTACAAGTGACACCGGGGTCAATCTGAATATTAACAAAGATTTCTGCAGGCACCACGGGGTATTTAAACTTCATCACTTTTAGGCCATGAAGTGCTTTAGGCCAGGTCAAGTTCACTTTAAAACTACATTGGGCACAGAAAACCAGTAATTCTGTCTTGTTTAGGAGATTAAGCAATTTGCATACTGGCAACATTCCCAGCTTCTGAAACTGAGACAACATTTTTAATAGCTTATAGATCTCAACAGCTCAACCATTAGAAAATATAGAGAAAGTTTTTGTAGCACATAGTTTCAAGAATGCGTCATGGAACTTTACTCGAGTCATGTGGCCAGTTTAGATGCAGAAGGAGCTTACTGCAGTGTATTATTTTGTTATCTCACCACCAGGGTTGAGATTCCAGGGATCTACTAAATGGACCATAACCATAAACAAGTGTAAAGCTAATGTAGCATAATAAAAACAATAATATGCAGCGCCACCCCTAGGTAAAGTGATATGGGGACAATAATCAAATTAGTGAACAATATATAATATATAAATATCATAAATGATGAAAAATATATATAAAAATCTTAAAAGTGTAATAGTGCTTCAAAGTGACGATGTGCTTGAAAAGTGCTCCAACAACAATCCAAGTGCAGCGTGACGAGTGCCAGAACCCCTCTTCTGTCCCCACTCTTTTCAGTCAGAGGTCATAGATGTTAGATATAGGTGAGGGTGATGCTTGACCGGGCCAGCTGGACAATTGAACACCCGGAAGTTTTTGGACGGCTGCAGCAGACCGGCTGCAGCAGACCGGATATGACATCAACGCGTTTCACCCTCGTAATGAAGCGTCATCACGGACCATGGTTCTTTGTTGACCATGAGACGTTTTTATCTTGTGTACCTGTAAGTACATGTTAAAGATTGCGCAATAAAGTGCCCCTTTTTACAGTCTACACATGAGGATGTTCTTGTTTATCTGAGTCATTTAGATCGTATCTCCTCGTGGAAAAAAAACATTTCTGGGTGTTCGATTGTCCAGCTGACCCAGTCAAGCATCACCCTCACCTACATCTAGCATCTATGACCTCTGACTGAAAAGCAGTAAGTCCATTCTTTTTGGTGAGTGGGGACAGAAGAGGGGTTCTGGCACTCGTCACGCTGCACTTGGATTGTTGTTGGAGCACTTTTCAAGCACATCGTCACTTTGAAGCACTATTACACTTTTAAGACTTTTATATATATTTTTCATGATTTATGATATTTATATGGACACTGAATAAGCATTTGTCATGTGTTTATACATTTATTGTTCACTAATTTGATTATTGTCACCATATCACTTTACCTAGGGGTGGCGCAGCATATTATTGTTTTTACTATCTATAGCAGGTATTTACCTGAGTGGAGCTGCCCCCCTTGTCACTCTTTCATTCATTTTTTTTTTGCATATTGATTATTTTTTCTGTCGATTCACATTGTTATAATTTTTCATTTTAGTTTTGACATCAGTATAGAGTAGGCGCTGCTTATTAAGTGTAGCATAAGAAGGTAAATACAGAGCATACATTTCTGTGAGTGAAGGGGAATAAACCTTTTCCTGGCTTGGAAGGTAAGAAATTGGAAGAAGAGTAGGATGACATTTTTTTTTATAATTGTATTTTTATTACAGTTTTATGGTTACAAACATAGCAAATTTTAGATCGTAAAGCAAACAGCAATTTTACAGAAATATAGCGCTCACAAGTAGGTCGAGGAAGGTGTCCACCAGGATAGTAGTCTACTCGTGAGTATTGACATACATTAACATATAAACAACAGGGGAACATAGGGTTGAATAATAGTATGCAAGTACAAGGATACACCAAGGGGTCAAAGATTGATAAACCAAATATTGGAACTGTATCCGCAGAGGGAGAAATGAGAGAATAGAGGGGTAAGACACCGTGGTGTATAATGACCATCTGCCGCCCAATGAGGATTCGGTGGGGGGGACTCAGAATTTTCCCATGAGTCCCAAATCCTGTTGAACCTGTCCATGGCATCTTCCACCAGAGCTGTCATATGCTCCATTCTGCGGATCTCCTACCTTCAAAAATTGGTCCTGAGAAGGAGCGGTAGGAGATAGCCATTGCGCTGGGATAACTCTTAGTAGAATGACATTTAAATGGTCAAGGACCAGCTACTGTGATGATGTGGGTCTACAGAATTATTTTTAATATAGAAGATTTATAGCACCAACAGTTTGTACAGCACCAAAATAAAAGGAAGACATTACAGTTACAATACAAGAGGGTTCAGAGGGCTCTGCCCATGAAAGCTTACAATCTAGAGGAAGAGGCAAGTGGTACAAAAGCATTAAATGTGAAGGATGAGCTGATGGAGAAAGTAAAATTTCTGTTTTTTAGGTAGAGTTGGGATAGACTTCCTGCTTAAAGGCGAACAGAGTAGGAGATAGCTGTAGAGACTGGGGCAGAGAGTTCCAGAGGATGGGAGAGGCACTGAGGAAATCCTAGAGATGATCACGGAAGGAGGAGACATAGGAACCAGAGAGCAGGAGTTCTTTATTAACCACTTCAATACAGGGAACTTTCACCCCCTTCCTTCCCAGACCAATTTTCAGCTTTCAGTGTTGCCGCATTTTTGCTCGGCCATGCATCATTTTTTCCCCCACAAATAGAGCTTTCTTTTGGTGGTATTTAACCAGGTTTTTAATTTTTGTATAAACAAATAAATAAAGACAGAGAATTTTGAAAAAAAAAGGTTTTCCTTGTTTCTGTTATAAAATGTTGTAAATAAGTATGTTTTCTCCTTCACTGATGGACACTGATGAGACTGCACTGACGGGCACTGATGAGGTGGCACTGATGAGGCGCATTCCCGGGAAATGGATTCATGTTCTGTGAAGTTGTTGTCCCGGCAAGGATCCCGAAAAATTAACTATTTCCTGGGCAGCAGCCATCCTAGTCTCTGCATTGCAAAACCTGGCTGCAGCGCCGGGGTAACACACAGTTTAAAAAGAGAGATTTCTCAGATCCTCACCTGCAAGGAATTAGCATGTGGGGAGGATTTCTTGCCTCCCAGTGATTGGCTGGGACTCAGAGAGGGGCGTGGCCAGCCCTGGAGAGGTGAAGAAAAATATGGCAGCCCGACCTGAGCTCAACTGCAGCATGTGTGCATCTAAGCAGAGGTAAGTGTGCACCCTGCAGTTTGGGCTCTCTGCAGTTAAAAGTCTGTGGAAAATCACGATAGGTTGGCTCTTTGTCTCTGGGCTTTTTTTTTTGAGGGAGGGGGGTGAGCAGTAGGTATTCATGGACTCTCTCTCCTGTATCATGTCTGCGGTAGACATGTGCACTGCCGAAAAATGTGTTTGTTTAGTTTCATTTGTTTTTTATTTTTTCCAGAAATTCAGAAATTCAAAAATTTCGGAAATTCGAAAATTCGGAAATTCAAAAATTTAAAAATTCGGAAGTAGAAAATGTGAAAATCCGAAAGTTCGGAAATTCAAAAATCGAAAATTCTAAATTTCGGAAATTCGACAATCCAAAAATAAGAAAGAAAATTTGAAATAATAACTAACTAATAATAACTGTAAAATTATAGGAATTGGAACTTCCTTTCAAATTTGGCTGTTAGGGAACGTAATGAAGATGAATTTATCCGAAGTTACGAATTATCAGAAATAATGAATGCCGCATCTAAACAAATTTAACGGAACAAATTAATAATAAATAATAATAAAAGTTTTTATTATAATTATTATTTATCATTATTAATTTGTTACGTTCCATTCTTTTAGATACGGCATTCGTTATTTCGTATAATTCGTAACTTCGGATAAACTTGTATTCGTTATGTTCACTAACAGCCAAATTTGAAAGGAAGTTCCAATACCTATAATTTAATAGTTAGTAATAGTTAAGTTATTATTAGTTAGTTATTATTTCAGATTTTCACATTTTCGGGTTCCGAATTTTCGGATTCTCGCTCTTATTTTCGGATTTTTGTTCTTTTGAATTTCCAGATTATCATTCTTATTTTTGGATGTACGAATTTCGAATTTCCGAATTTTCGAATCTCGAATTTTCAGATATTCGAATTTCTGAAATTATGAAAATTCGAATTTAAGAATATTTGGAAAAATTATGAATATTCGAATTTAAGAATATTCAGAAAAATTCTGAAATTTGAATTTCGGAAATTCGGAAATTTCCGAATTAATGAATTTATCAAAATTCATTAAAAAACAAATTCGGAATGAAACGAATTGCACATGTCTAGTCTGTGGTCCCTGGCCATGCCTTGCATAATGTCTGTGGTCCCTGGTCATGCCTTGTATCATGTCTGCGTTCCCTGGCCATGCCTTGTATCATATCTGCGGTCCCTGGCCATGCCTCTATTTAACCACACCCCCTTTAAGCCACAGCCAATATTTAGCATAGTTTAAACCACGTCGCATTTTTCATGCTCCTTATATGTCATGCCTACAAATGAATGCCCCGCTCCCTAATTAAAATAGTACTCTGCCTACAGACAAAAAAGTGTCCCTATAAATTTTTTCACAATGTTGGCAACTATGGAGATGGCACTGATGAGGTGGCAATGATGGGCACTGAGGATGAGGCACTAATATGCAGCACTGATAGGCGGCACTGATATGCAGAACTGATGGGCACTGATAGGCGGCACTGATGGGCACTGATAGGTGGTACTGATTGGCACTGATAGGTGGCACTGATGGGCAATGATGGGCACTGAAGGGCGGCACTGATGGGCACTGATAGATAGCACTGATGAGGAGGCACTAACAGGTATTACTATGGGTTGGCATCCCTGGTGTGCACTGATTGAAATCCCTGGTGGGCACAGGTTGGCATCTCTGGTGGGCACAGTTTGGCATCCCTGGTGTGCACTTGTGGGCATCCTTGATGGATCTGCATTGATAATCAATTCGCTGATTATCAACGCAGACCCCCCCTGTCAGGAGAGCCGCTGCTTGGCTCTCCTCTACCCGCACCTTGTCAGTGCGAATAGAGGAAAAGATGATCAACTGCACTTCCCAGTTATGATGTGACCAGCTGTGATTGGACACATGGTAAAGAGCCTACGTCATAGACTCTTTGATGCGGTGTGTCAGAGTGACATACCACACTACCGATCACCGCACTGTGCACCCTCGGAGACCCCCTGCTTGACATCATATGATGCCCAGTCAGATTAACTGAATCCTTGCCCAGCCGTCATTCTGCTATAGGCTGGGTGGGATGTGGTTAAAGTGTTTTTAAAGGCTGAAGGATTTTCTGTGTGCTGCTCCCTCCACAGACCCCCCAACACTCACCTGATCCCCCTTTCGATCCAGCGATGTGCACGGGAGCCTCAATTGTCATGGGACTCACTCTCCTCATTGGCTGAGATAGCAGAGAGAGCCATTGGCCACCAGTGCTGTCAATCACAGCCTGGGAGCCAATGAGGAGAGAGCGGGGGGCGGGGCCAAGTCACGGTTCTGTGTGCCTTATGGACACATAGAGCAGGGTTCAGGAGTGAGCACGGGCCAGTACCCCCAAAGCAATCGGCTTGCTATTGGGGGCACTGGTCAAGGCGGAGGAATCACGAGCGTCGGCAGGGGACAGAGAAAAGGAGGACCGGAGCTGCTCTGTGCAAATCCATTACACAGAGCAGGTAAGTATGACATGTTTTTTTTTTTTAAGCTGAACCTTTTAGTTTCAATGTTTTTTATTGAATTTCCTCTTTTTACAACAAAAATATCAGCAAAAGGTAGAAAAGGGCAAACATTAGAGTGTATATAGCAGCAAAATGTTACATTCTCAAGTGAGTTTTAACATAAATAAACACTTAAATTACCAATACACCTCTCAAGGGGACCCCCTTGGTTGTCCCAAAAGCTACAGTCCTCCACCACTATTGGTACCACTATTGGTACCTCCCCGCCCGACCACCCCTGTTGGGGTCAAACTGGGCTGGGCGACCAAGAGGAAGAGGAACCCATCACATCTCCAAAGGGGATCTTCTCCTAATTTCCCTAGTGTCAATAGTTGTAAGTGGCCTAACAAGTGTTCTGAATGTATAGAAGAGGTGAGAATAAAACTAGGTGCATGATACAGTGGTTGCATATCTTCTTCATGTTACATGTAAAAATGGATACAATTACTCCCAGAAGCATGATGGGAAATGTAGTTCTACAACAGCTGGAGAGCCGCAGGTTCCCTACCCCTGCTCTAAAGCCTTGCAGTTAACAACGTGGCTGTTCCTTGTTGGAGTGGCTTAAGGTCTGCCCTAACCCACGGCGGGCTCAAGCGCCAGTCCTCCTCCGCCCACCCCATCCGGGATCAAGCTGTGGGCGAAGGGAGAGGTCCTAAGCTGAACCTTTTATATCGCTTTAGGCAATTGCCATGCAAACAATGATGTAGACTATTTCTGGTAAATGAAGGGCATTGACTACCCAATCACATGCAAGGAAAATAAGAAAAAAATGCATTTTTGCTTGCAGATGATTAGATGATGGAAGTCAGCAGAGCTTTATTTCATTAAGCTCTAGAGAAAAATTCCCTTGCAAAGTGCACAGTCTATTTACCTTTAATAAAGCAGACCTATACCCACCTATACTCCAGAACCACAATCTCCTGGAGCTACCATCTGGCCTCTGACATCTTCAGCCTGGCGGATTCCAGGTATTAATATTCAGCCATTTCAATTGGCAGGGCAAAGCTGACGTCACTTCTGCGCATATGCGGCAGTGTTAATTTTGTAGATGAAAATATTTTCGTCATAGTCCGGACTGATATATTTAGGTAAATATGTGCAATGGCATTACAGCCAATAGAGTTCACAGTTCTTCTATATTTTAACCACTTCAGCCCCGGAAGGTTTTACCCCCTTCTTGACCAGACCATTTGTTACAATACAGCACTGCATTACTTTGACAATTGCACGGTCGTGCAACGCTGTACCCAAATAAGATATTTGTCCTTGTTTTCTCACAAATAGAGCTTTCTTTTGGTGGTATTTGATCACCTCTGTGGTTTTTATTTTTTGCTCTATAAACAAAAAAAGCCAACATTTTTCACTTTTTGCTATAAAACATACCCAATAATAAAATTTAAAAAGTCTGATTTCTTCATCAATTTAGACCAATATGTATTCTGTTACATATTTTTGTTTAAAAAATCCCAATAAGCGTATATTGATTGGTTTACACAAAAGTTATATCGTCTACAAACTATGGTATGTTTTTATTTATTTATTTATTTATTTTACTAGTAATATTGTGGTGGATAAATCGTACACCTAACTGACACTTTTGACACTTTTTGGGGACCAGTGACACTAATACAGTGATCAGTACTAAAAAATATGCACGGTCACTGTTCTAATGACACTGTCTGGGAATGGGTTAACATTAGAGGTGATCAAAGGGTTAAATGTTTGCCTAGGTTTTGCTTACTCACTGTGTGGGAGGTGCTTTGACTAGGGGAAGACAAACATCCGTGTTGCTGCTTTGCAGAAACACAAGATCAATAACTTCCCTACTGACAGAACGACAATCTGCCTGTTTACAATAGCGAATTGTTGTTCTGCCTGTGTCCTATGTAATCGGTGGGGACCAGCAGATGTAGAGTTCATGGTATCTGCTGCTGGGCTCCCGCTGTGTATAATCACAGCAGAAGTGGGTCGCTGGTGGCGTGTTCCCCAGACCCGGAAGTATCAGATCACGTACATCATAGGGTGGGCGGTCTGCAAGCGGTAAAGTGGCACTTCTGTATGTTAGAAAGCAATATTTTTGTTTATGATTCTGGAGGTTTTAGTCGACTAAAATATGACTTAAACAATTCAGATGACTAAAATACAACTAAAATTAAAAACTGCATTTTAGTCAAAAGACTATGACTAAAACTAAATCAAAATTTGATGTCAACACTGTGGTAAATATTACCAAGGACAGGAGCATAGCCCTGTTGAATAAGTCGGCTGAGAATGTCCCAAGACACACATAGACATTAATCTACTTCATGTTTTTAGCGACTAAAATCACTACTGCATCATCATGGAAAAGTAGGGTTATAGATCTTGTTTTGATGAAACGTAAACTTACCTGGATCATGGTGAACGAAAAAATTGTGAGCGTCTTACAGGACAAACAATCGCGCTTTGAAAAAATTTGGTCCCCCTGGCTTAGTTACTTGCAAGTACCGGAATTGACCCCCAGGCTCGAGATAGCATGACCCCCCAGGTGGAACCTCTTTCTTCCTTCTCTTTTTCTTCTTTTAGACCTACTATTCTTTCTTCTATACTCCCTCAGTACCTCTCTTCTCTATGATTTCTCAACGTTATTTATATGTATATGACCCTCCAGGTATTGATAGAGGGGTATTGACCCTCCAGGTATTGATAGAGGGGTATTGACCCTCTTGGACCCAAATACATGGTCAACCAGATTTTTAGACCTTACCCTGGGAGGGTACTGGTGATAAGATGATAATATTGTAGAATTTCCATTGATGCTCAGGTTTTACGATGTTCTTGGTTTTGAGGGCTCTTACAATTTTTACTTGGAAGGGCACTGTTTTCCCTCCAATCAGGGTCCTTCACGTCATAGAACTGCTGCGAGTTGGCCCACTATCATTATTACCTAGACCTTTTTTATCGAACTATCAAGAAGTCCAACTTTGTTCTTTGTTGCCTTACGTGAGCCCACACTGCTGTATATGTTACCTTAGTAAATTACTTTTGTTGCTATATTTTGTATTCTTTTTATATCTTGAGAAGAAAAACTTAATAAAAATGATTGAAACAGAAATTTTATGTCAAAATGAACACTGTTAGGTGCAAGTACAATCAGCTTGGTGTACTGCATTAAAAATCCTGTCTCACATCTCTGCCTCCTGACAGCCAGGAGGGCCCTCTTACGTTCCTGGACTTCTAACTGTACACCATCACGTGCCACGGTTCAAAGAGATTTGACATCACTCCTCTATCTGGAAAAATTAGATACATTGTTACAGAACTTCAGCACCACTAAACGATTCTTCTCCCGCTGGAAAGCCTTTATAGAGCATTTCTTTTCAACCTCAGAAATCCACAGTCTCATGGTCACCTTTCAATACACCGTATGGTACTCCAAGGCTAATCTCTCCAACTCCTTGGGGAAACTCAAGTTACCAGCCTCTACCTTGGATTCCAACTCAAAGTCAACGTAGCTTACTTGGACTTGACGAGGAGGAAGAGTAGTTGTCTAGGAAGTTTATCTGTGCTCACAGATACAAGACTGATGTCATTACACCCCAGTCGCTATTTTCCGTATGAGTTAATGATGTGATTTATCATCCCTCTGTCATCACTTATACCCCCCCCAGGTAACACTCGAGAATTGTTATTATCTTCTTTATCTTCTTATCTTCTCCTATCTTCTGTCTTTGTACATTTACTGTGTCATTCTGACTTTGTCAGATTTGTCAAAACTCAATAAAATTTATTTAAAAAAAAAAAAAAATCCTGTCTCTTCACCAATTTTTATTTTTGTCAATCAAGTTCCACTTTAAATTAACCCCATTGCGGCATCGCTTCCAGTATACCCAGAAATGATGGACACCACTGTAGCCACGGCTCACGGCAAACCACAGAACCCAAGTGAAAAGTTTACAGGGAGTATTTTGCTCATAAATGTATAAAAATGATGTCAGCCAGCTCTTAAGTCTGACTTTGCGAAAACAAGCAGAGCGTTCCCCACCATGCCGGCTGATGAAATAGAATATATGAATGTTCTATTCCAACATCTGAGAGTCTGAAAGTCGAAGCGTCTCACAAGATGCCCCTGCATTAATTCTCCAGAGAAAACAAAAACTTCCAAAAGTCACTTGGAAAAATTCTGTCTCCAGCAACCAACTACAAAACACGACACCAGGCCAACGTGAAGTGGATTGTTGGCTGACAAATTGATACATGAAAGCAGTTCTTAAATTTAACATGTTTTATATTTTTAATGTTTAATCTTTAACATTGCTTTTTTTTCATTTACTGCAATTCAGCCTGACTTGTAATATCCGCTACAGATGCTGCTACACAGCGGTGGTTCTTAATGACTTGAAAATTCACCGACTTTACTGTGAATACAAAATATCTTTTGTTCTTCTGTTGACAAAGCAGAAAGCCTTCTTGACTGAGATAATCTGGCCACCCACATCACAATCTTATTGTACAACCTGAACCTCCTTCAAACTGACCATATACGTGACAATCTAAATGTAGATTCTCTTGTAGAGCTACCACCTACTGCATAGTGCAAGGATCTGCCCCAAAGGGTACACATTAACCCCTTCACGCAGACATAACACATATATGCAGCCTCACAGAAGTGGGGTTTTTTTCTGTGGGACCGCATACGATTGTATCTCCCTTTATGCTGGAAAAGACCACACAGTGCGCTCCCAGCACAGAGGCTGGGGTCTCCCTGAGAGCCCCGGGCCCCGTACTAAGGATCGGGACCCGGAAATCCAGATTCCACGCCACCGGATCACTGTGGTGGCCTATGATTGGCTACCATAGTGATCAGTCACTGTAAAGCCCGCCCCTGTGTTTCTCTCTCTGTGAATGGAGGAGAGAGCTACGTAGTATCTTTCTCTCTCTTTGCAGAAAGAAAATAAAAAAAAAAGTATATGTAAAAATATGTAAATAAATAAATAATAAAATAAACAATAAAGAAAAAATACCTAGATTAAAGTTAGATCAAGGTCAGTGTCAGGGTTAGTTGTAGGGTCAAGGTCGGGGTGAAAGGTCAGGGTGAGTATATTTTGGGCAGGATTTTTCAACAAATTTTTTTTAAATGAGTATCAGTGTCAGTGTGCTTTAACTCCTTGTTGCCAGCTGCAAACAAATATGCGGCCTCTCGGCGCCTGGTCCTTTGGGCCGAGAGGCTGCATATTTGCATAAATTGCTGTCAGTACAGCTGGGCCAAGAGTGTGCGCGGTGTGCGCTCCTGACACAATTACCAGCGTTTAACCGAAAGCTCAGATCACGTGACTGCCATGACAGCCAATCACGGTGGTCACATGCTCTTAAGCTCTGCTTCGCCTCCTGCCCTCATAAACCTCTTAACAGGCCCCGGGATACACCGGCATGAAGAGGTTAAGTAGGACTAAAAAACAAATAACAAAATGCGCACTATTGCTTCTGGGCTGTACTACAGGTACAAACAACAAATAACATACACATATGTGGTATCACTGTGATCGCCAAGAGCAGGAGAATTTATATTGGGTTGTTCTTTGGTGGTAGGTTATGGTAGTAACAAGAAATAAACAGATGCATTTAAAAAAATGTTTTTTTTATTCTTTTGGGCCCGTTTTCCTTTAATAATAATAAAAAATAAATCAGGAGATATCCATTACCATTTACCACCAAATGAAGTCCCAATTTGTCCTGAAAAAAACATGGTATAATCCACCTGGATGCACAAAATAGTTGTGAAGGTATGTACGGTTTTACTAACACATGTTAAAGTTACAAAATTGTGCTTAGACATTAAGATTTGTTTTACTCTTAGGCATGAAGGGGTTAAAAAGATACTTTAGATACCTCATATTGCATGGTTTTAGCATAAATAGGAGACTGTATGGTTATGGTACCATTACTGTGAATTGAAATGTGTATGACCATCCTTAGATTTACAACTTTTTGTGCAGGGCCAGCCTCAATAATCCTTTCTGTTTTTCCTACCAGAAAAGTCATAATTGTTGGTAAATATAAGCTTATAAAGATTGTAATGATAGAGGGTATTTTGAAAGTGACCCTGTTGCTAGTGTAATTACAATATACTGTTTCATCAAATTTTGGCATTGATATTAAAAATTGGCTGATCATGCCAAACAACTGCGTTTTATTTAGGGATAGTGATCATATGAAGTTTGTTTGGGCACAATGTTGCACAACCGTGCAATTGTCAGTTAAAGCGACGCAGTGCCGAATCACAAGAAGTGCTCCGGTCCTAATGTGGGAAATCATTCCAGTCCTTAAGTGGTTAAATCATAATGATAACAGAGATCACCCAAATGGCCCTAATTAAAAGTTTCCATTCCCTGGAATGTTTGGCCTTGGTATAAACACACAAGGTGACACACAGAGGTTAAAATGGCATTTAAAAGTTAATTTCCCACAACTGTGGCTTTTTAAATTGCAATTAGTGTCTGTGTATAAATAGTCAGTGAGGCTTTTAATCTCGGTTAGCACTGAGCAGGATAGATACTGAGCCATGGGGAGCAGAAAAGAATTGTTAAAAGACCTGCGTAACAAGGTAATAGAACTTTATAAAGATGGAAAAGGATATAAAAAAGATATCCAAAGCCTTGAATATGTCAGTCAGTACTGTTCAATCACTTTTTAAGAAGTGAATAACTCAGGGATCTCTTGATACCAAGCCAAATTCAAGTAGACCAAGAAAGATTTCAGCCACAACTGCCAGAAGAATTGTTTGAGATACAAAGAAAAATCCCACAGGTAACCTCAAGAGAAATACAGGCTGCTTTGGAAAAAGATGGTGTGATTGTTTCAAAGACCGCAATATGATGATACTTCAAGAAAAATGAGCTGCATGGCTGAGTTGCCAGAAAGAAGCCTTTACTGTGCTAATGCCACAAAAAAGCCCAGTAACAATATGCCCAACAACATCATGACCGCGATTTTGCCACGATTTAACATGATTCTGACACAATTTGGGATCAGTACGACTTTGGTCAGACTTTGTTTCATCTTTGGCTCAATGAAAACATATTACAAAGTTGTACAGAAGTAGTACAGAAATTGCATCTCTATTATTCAGGTGCAATTTGCATGAGACTTTGAGGGTTTAACATTGAGGTCTATGGACCTCAAGTGGCATCAAAGTTGGACCAAAGTAATGCAGGGACTAATTTGAAGTCAGCACGACTTGAAAGTCATACAAATATGAATGGTACTCATTGGAAATAATGGGGAGCAACTTGTCATGTGACTTTTCAGGCCCAAATCGCAGGACAACTCGCACAAGTGTGAAAGGGGTCTTATGGTCACAACCATAAGTGATGTGTTTGGAGAGGGGTTAACAAGGCCTATAACAACAAGAATACCATCCCCCCTGTGAAGCATGGTGGTTCACTGATGTTTTGAGGGTATGTTCTAAAGGCATGGGGAATCTTGTGAAAATTTATACAAAGATGAATGCAATATGTTATCAGAAAATAATGGCAGACAATTTGCATTCTTCTGCATGAAGGCCACACATGGGATGCTCTTGGACTTTCCAGCACGACAATGACCCTAAGCACTAGGCCAACTCCAGTGGTTACAGCAGAAAAGGTGAAGGTTCTGGAGTGCCATCATAGTCTTCTGATCTTAATATCATCGAGCCATTTTAGGGAGAACTTAAACGTGCAGTTCATGCAAGACGACCAAGGACTTTGCATGACCTGGAGGCATTTTGCCAAGATGAATGGGCAGCTATGCCACGTGCAAGAATTTGGGGCCTCATAGACCACTATTACAAAAGACTGCATGCTGTCATTGATGTTAAAGGGGGCAGCACACAGTATTAGGAACTAAGGGTATGCAGACTTTTGAACATGGGTCATTATATTTGTTTACTTGTTGCTATGTTTTGTATTATGATTGTGCCTTTCTGTTATGGTCTACAATTGAACATGGATGCCATAAGTAATAAAAGAAATGCATTTTGCCTGCTCACTCATGATTTCTTTAAAAATGGTACATACTGTATATTACCAGTTCTTCACGTATATGCAAACTTTTGAGCACAACTGTAACTTGCACATTGTGCAACCTCTGTTTGATCTACCAACAGCTATGTAGTACAAAAAAATACTGGATACTCATGGAATGGATTTTTTTTCTTTAGGTAGGGCTTTGACTGCATAGTTGAGGGAGTTCTAAATGTGATTTTTGCAGGCAAAAAAATATGTGCATTCATTATTTTTTTCTTCAGGAGCCTGGAGAGCATCACACCCAGAATCAGCAGATCATGGGGGCAATGTCAAGCTCCTGCAGCCACTCAGTACAGCTGTCTGCCTGTACCTTCTGTACGGACAGAAAGTTACTAAAGTGCAGGCAGAGTAATAAACTACACATGTGCAGTTCATTTTATTCTGAATCGAAATTCGGACAAATTTTTCATTATTTGGAATTTGGATGCATCCAATTTACCGAATTTCAATAGTAACGATATTAAACGAATCCGAGATAACGATTTGATTTTAAAAAATTTAGACAAAATTAGATTTGGATCAAATTAGAAACCATCTTCTGAAATTTGAATATCGAATAGAATGAATACAAGTGGAAAAGATTAGAATAGAAAATAATGGAATAGAGAATACAAGAATAGAATAGAAAATAATAGAATAGGAAAACAATAGAACAGAATAGAATAAAATAGTATATATAACCATCCTCCGAAATTGGAATTTTAAATAGAATAAATTTGAATTTGTATATAAATATAAATAGAATAGAAAATAATAGAAAAGAATAGAATAGAACATAAGAAAATAGAATAGAATAGAAAAACAATAGAAAAGTAGAAAGAATATAATATATAACAATCTTCCAAAATTCGAACTTCATATAGAATTAATTCCAATTTCGAATAGACTGAAATTGAAATAGAATAGAATTGAGAAGATTATAATAGAATAGACAATAATAGAAAAGAATAGATTAATACGAATAATAAGAATAGAATAATAGAATATAAAATAAGAGAATAAAATAGAAAATAATAGAATAGAAAAACAATAGAACAGATGATTAAAATAGAATATATAACCATCTTTCGAAGTTTGAATTTCGAATAGTATACATTTGAATTAGAATAGAAAATAGAAGAAAATAGAATAGAACATAAGAGAATACAATAAAATAGAAAAGAATAGAGTATAAAATCAATAGAAAACAATATAATAAGATAGAAAGAATATAAAATTACAATCGTCCGAAATTCGCATTTTGAATTTTTTCGAATCCGATAGAAATTTTTCGAATTCGATAGAAATTTTTAAAATCCGATAGAAATTTTTCGAATGCAGTTTAATTTTTTCGAATTTGGTAGATTTTTTTTCAATGTGGTAGATTTTTTTCAAATGCGGTAGAAAAACAATAGAACAGAATAGATTAAAATGGAATATTTAACCATTTTCCAAAAGTTTAATAGAATAAATTTGAATACAAAAGATTAGAATAGAATAGAAAACAACAGAAAAGAATAGAATAGAACATAAGAGAATGCAACAGAATAGAATAGAATAGAATAGAATTGAAAAACAATAGAAAAGAATATAATAAAAGAGAAAGAATATAATATATTACAATCTTACGAAATTCGAATTTTGAATTTTTTCGAATGCGGTAGAAAAACAATAGAACAGAATAGATTCAAAGAGAATATATAACCATCTTCTGAAATTCGAATTTAGAATAGAATGAATACAAATAGAAACGATTAGAATAGAATATAAAAGAATAGAATAGAGAATACAAGATTAGAATAGAAAATAATAGAATAGAAAAACAATAGAACAGAATAGATTCAAATAGAATATATAACCATTTTCCGAAATTCAAATTTCAAATATAATAAATTTGAATTTGAATACAAAAGATTAGAATAGAAAATAATAGAAACGAATAGACTAGAACATAAGAGAATACAATAGAATAGAATAGAAAAACAATAGAAAAGAATATAATAAAATAGAAAGAATATAATATAAAACAATCTTCCAAAATTTGAATTTCAAATAGAATGAATTCCAATTTCGAATAGAGTGAAACTTAATTCGAATAGAGAAGATTATAATAATAGAATAGTCAATGATAGAAAAGAAAGGAAAGAAAATAAGAGAATAAAATAGAAAATAATAGAATAGAAAAGCAATAGAACAGAAGATTAAAATAGAATATACAACCATCTTTCGAAATTCGAATTTTCAAATAGCATAAATTTGAATTTGAATAGAAAAGATTAGAATAGAATACAAAATAATATAATATTTTATAATAGAATAGAATAGAACATAAGAGAATACAATAGAACAGAAAAGAATAGAATAGAAAAACAATAAAAAATAATACATATTATATAATATAATAACTCAAATTTTGAATTGTTTTGAATCCGTTAGAAATTTTTTTAATCCGATAGAAATTTCTTCAAATGCAGTTTCATTTTTCAAATGCGGTAGAAAAACAATTGAATAGATTAAAGTCTTCTGAAATTCGAATTTTACATTTTTTCAAATCCGGTAGAAATTTTTCAAATCCAATAGAAATTTTTCGAATTCGATAGAAATTTTTCGAATGCAGTTTCATTTTTCGAATTCGGTAGAGAAAATGGAGTACTGTCCGTGATACTTTTTTTTATTATTTTCATTACTCATAAGTGCAGCCCATCAGTGCAGTGTATCAGTGCCCATCAGTGCAGAGTATCGTTCCCCATCAGTGCAGAGTATCAATCCCCATCAGTGCAGAGTATCATTCCCCATTAGTGCAGAGTATCATTCCCCATCAGTGCAGAGTATCATTCCCCATCAGTGCAGAGTATCATTCCCCATCAGTGCAGAGTATTAATCTCCATCAGTGCAGAGTATTAATCTCCATCAGTGCAGAGTATCATTCCCCATCAGTGCAGAGTATCATTCCCCATTAGTGCAGAGTATCATTCCCCATTAGTGCAGAGCATCATTCCCCATTAGTGCAGAGTATCATTCCCCATCAGTGCAGAGTATCATTGCCCATCAGTGCAGAGTATCATTGCCCATAAGTGCAGAGTATCATTGCCCAGAAGTGCACCCTTGTCAGTGCCCAGCAATCAGGGAGGAATCAAGAGGATCGGGCAGCCGTATGACACAGATCGGGTTTTCTCATTGAAACATGGCTTCTATATGAATAGCTGGGCACTGTCAAACGAAAGTCCCGCCTCCTAAAGCGGCTACTCTAATAGACAGCACACTGGTCCAATGCTGGTCCGAGGGTGGGACTTCTTTTGACAGCGCCGGATATACAAGCCGCGTCACAGCGGGAGATCCGTGCTCTGTGTCATCAGGCTGCTTGATCCTCCTGACAGTTTCCTGGCTGATCGCTTCTGGCAGAAGTGGTGCAGCCTTTTTTACAGGACATCAGAGCAGCCCAGGGGGGCAGGGAGTCCCCTCTCCGGCCGCTCTGATGGCCGCACCACTTCTGCCAGAAGCGATCAGCCAGGAAACTATCAGTTTAGTCCGCCCCTGCTCCATGCTCGTCTTACACTAATTTTCACTTGCCAAATGTGAGCAGGTGATTGAAAGTTTTGAGGGCTGCTTCTACCACAGTTTTGCTGCGATTTTACCATGTTTATGGTGTGTTTTTCATAGGTCATGTGACTCAAAAAAAAGCATAAAAAAAACAAAATGGGTGCATTTTTTATGTGTTCTTGCTGCATTTTTGATGCATTTTAAAGGGGAAGTGCATTTTTGGTGCATTTTTTTACCTGACCAAATATGCACCAAAAATGCAGAAAGTAGGATTTTTAACATCTCTTCAAAAGGTGCTGATAATGGCCGACAATAAATTCATATTAATTTAAATTCATGTTATTAATTAAAAAGTTTAATATAATACAATTATTTATAAATATATATATATATTTTTTTTTAAAAACGTCGATTTCAGTTTTGGTCAAGTGCATCTTGATTTTTCGGTTTCAGTTTTGGCACCAGAAAGTTTTTTGGGTCAAACATATTTTATTGAAGATATGCGTCATATACAAAATAAAAAGACTTCACATGTGTAACAGTATTTTGCCATTGTTAAATTGGCATATCAAAATTAGAATGGGGGGGGGGGGGGGGTAACTGAGAAGAATGGGTGTGGAGATGAGGAAAATAAAAAAAGAAAACAAGAATGAGCTGTCACTATATGGTTGTATCGCCCTGTAGTTATAAGTTAATAGTGTCCTTGAGATCCAGTGAGCGCTGCCTTTGCATTTATGTAGCCGTGGACAACTATTGTAACGAGCAATGTATGGATTGTCCTACTCCTGGTGGGAGAGGGGCGTCATATTTATGTGAGGGGAGTGTGGGGGTCTGATAAAACACCAGATTGTTTATTTCGTTGCACCACTGTTAGATACACTAACAAACCAAAGCCAAACTCCAAATAATGCTTTATAAGCAATTACAGAAAGCTGTTTTTTTTTTTTGGGATAAAGTTTTACAATAAATGAACAAAAACTGAATATTTTAAACACCCCTGTCAATGATAAATGGTTTGTTGCAACCCTTTAACTGCAACATGCACAGACTTACTGGTAGAATCAACAGGCGAAAATAAAATAAAGTAAGCCTACAAAGAGAACTAATGCAGCCATAACATCTAAGAATTGGTACGATGCGGTATAATGAATGTTTGCTTTTCGGTTTATTATTACTTTCATATTTGGCTTACTGGCATGTTGAATGTTGCTTTCATGAATGTTCTTTGGTTTATAAATGTTTGTGTTTTTAAACATAAAGAGGAACTGCAGTCTGCTCACATAATTTGTAATAAAAACATCTTTGCACCACTTTGCATATTATTTTATATATACTGTTATTCTGTACCTGCCAAATATGCTGCAGAAATCTCCCTCCACTAAGTCTGGCTGCATCCATTTTAACTGTGGGCAGCTGAAGCTGCTGCCTGTTCACTTCCTGGATTTAAACAGAGGCACACCTCCAGCTCTACAGCCCTGGCCCTCTTATGACTCATCCCCCTCCCTTCCTGGCAAACTCTCAGGAGAGTGAGAGAGAGAGAGCTGTGCATGATGTCATAAGTCTGGGCTTTTTATCAGACAAGAAACAGGAAGTCGGCTGTATAAGGTATTTACTGGCAGAAAAAAAATGTTTTACTATCCAAAGTTAAAACAACAAGGGCAGATGATTTAATAAATGGGAAAAAAGACTGAAGTTCTGCTTTAAATTTCAGTTTTGTGATGAATGCTGTCCATTGCAAGGATTTGATCGACGTTATTGCAATCTCTTGCCTGATCTTTTTCTGCAGAGGTGGCTCAACAGAGTGACGGGACTAAAACTGATAAAAATAAATATGTAGCCCTAACTTGTAGCAGAGAGAAAAATGCGAGTGTGGAGTTTGGTTGTACAGTGACAGACCTTTTCAGATTCTACATGCTATCAGCAGTGCAGAAATCCTCCTAATTAACAGTAGAACACCCACAACCAGCAGTGTGTAAACTGCAGCACAGATGTCACCCCAGAAAAGAAGCTCCTAGGGCAGGTTTTATAACCCTTTTTAACACAGCAGAAACCTTTAAATAACCTTCAAGTCTCAGGGAGCCCCTGACAATAATTACTATATACAGCATGTATATCTACAGCTCATGGTACATTAGCGTGAACACTAAGTTGAGATGTAAAAATGAACCAAGGAATAAGGAATGTGGCCTTCTCTATGTATTTGAAACCTAGGGCTGCTCTCACTGACAACATTATTTTCAGTAATAATGAGATAAAACTAATTAATAATGGGCAAAAAAGAAATTGAGACAGTGAACACTGGAATGGTCCCTCACATTGGTGGTCAGTGGAGAAGACTGTCGTCACTATGATGGTCAGAAAAAAGTGCTCCCTTACACAGGAGGTCAATGAAATGCTCCTTTACACTGGTGGTTGGTGATCTACCTCAGGGGACTGCAAACTTTCTAAGCAAAGAGCCAGTTTACTGTCCTTGGAGGGGGGGGGGCAGACTATGGCAGTGGGAGTAGAAAATGCCCTTGTACATCATTGGTTTTGATGGTAGGAATAGTGCCCCATTGTTGATATCAATGAGAAGAATCGTGGCATTGATGGTGTCAGTAGGGGGAATGGTGCTCCATCATTGGTGCTAGCTGGTGGAATAGTTCCCCAAGGTCAAGATAAAGACAAGCAAAGGGCCACATCCGCCCGGCAGCAGTTTGGAGACCACTGATCTACCCCCTTGGATTGGAGGTCAGTGGAGAAGGGCCCTCTTAGAATAGTGGTCAGGGGAGAATTTTGGTGGCCACTGGGAGACGGGCCCCTTACACTCCTGCATATGAGCTGACAAGGAACATGCTGACAGGGGAGATGGCAGAGTAATAAAAGATTATCTTACAAGCCTGCTGCTCCATCACTATCCAATCACAGGCTGGTGACAAGTGTTCAGTGGTTGAAGGGTTCTCCCCCTTACATTGGTAGTCAATGGAAAGAATACTTACATTGGTGGTCAGTAGGAAGAAGATACAGTAGATAAAATATAACTGGTCTAAGCAGTTACTTATTGGAGAGTCAGAAATTGCTCATTAATAATTAATTAAAACACCGCGCTGAAATTGTACCAATCCTAAATATTGATACTCTTGTGCTCGTGAGTGTGTAATTAAAAAAAAAAATAAATACACAAATATATATATATATCTATAAATAAATAAATATATACACAGCTGCTGCTCTGAAATAGGATAAATCAATAATAACATTCACTATATTCAATCATAGTAAAAAGCAGCGCTAGAATTCACAAATCTTATGCATGATAGATAAACCATAGTGCAAATAATGCAAATCATGTGCAGAAATTTGTGCAAAAGTCGCAAACAAAGTGCCAGTGCAAATTAAAAGTGCAGAGAACTAGTGTCAATGCGACAATCAATAAATAGTGTCCATAAACAATCCTCCTCCAAGTGTGCAGCATCAATCCTTCAGACTTGTTTCCATCACCATTAAAAGACTGCATGCAGGTGATCACACTAGGGGCTTACCAGATGTCTGGATTTAAATCGCCTGTTTAGCAGGGAAACCTCAGCCAAGTCTCCCTTAACCACTTCAGCCCCGGAAGAATTTCCCACTTTAGGACCAGAGCACTTTTTGCGATTCGGCGCTGCGTCGCTTAAACTGACAATTGCGCGGCCGTGCGACGTTGTACCCAAACAAAATTTGCGTCCTTTTTTTCCCACAAATAGAGCTTTCTTTTGGTGGTATTTGATCGCCTCTGCGTCATTTCTGATCGCCGCTATAAACAAAAGGAGAGCGACCATTTTGCAAAAAAACCCAAATTTCTTACTTTTTGCTAAAATTCAAATCCAAAAAAAAAAATATAAAAAAACATTTTTTTTCACCGGTTTTGGCCGATTTATATAATTCCTCATATTTGCGATAAAAAAAATTGCAATCGGCGTTTATTGATTGGTTTGCGCAAAAGTGGCCGCGTTTACGGATGATGAGAATTCATTTCTGGGGGTTTTATTTTTTTTTAATTTTTTACTAGTAATGCGGGCGATCTGCGATTTTTAGCGGTAATGCGATATTGGGGGGGACATGTCGGAACATTTTGACACTTTTTTGGGACCAATGACATTTATTCAGCGATCAGAAATTTAAATGTCCACTGATTACTGTATAAATGTCATTGGCAATGAAGGGGTTAACCTGCAGGGGGCAGTGAAGGGGTTAATCGTGTTCCCTGGGTGTGTTCTTACTGTGGGGGGGTTGGGCTAACATGGGCATGAGAGATCTAACTGATCCCAGTGACAGGGATCAGTAGATCTCTCATGCCCCACTGACAGGGCGGGGAACCGCCGTGTTTACATCGGCGGTTCCCCATTCTTTCTCTGTAGCCGCTCATCGCTGCTCGCCGGCGGACATCGGGTCCGCCTGAGCCGCGGGCACACTCCCCAGGAGTGCGGCGGGCGCAGGCGCGCGCCGCCGGGGCGCGCGCGCGTGCCCCCTGGTGGCCAAATGCGAATCGCCGCTTATTTACGGCGATTCGCGCAGCGCTCCCCCACTGCCGCCGTGAAAACACGGCGCGTGGTGGGGAACCGGTTAATTACGATCCACCCTTCCAGGAATCACTCGATCTCCCACATAACAATCATATGAAACAAAGAAGATTCCTCATAGTGTATCTCTTTATGCACGTGAATTTATTTAAATAGGATAAAATTGCGCTTACATCAAATCATCATAACAATCGCAGCGTGCAAAAACTGAGACAACTACCAGTCAGCCGTTCCTCGTCCCTCTCCTTCTCCTGACGAGTTTCCCAGCCTCTGGTGTGTCTGGTGCATCAGCTCTCCTCGGGCCGCCGTGTAGCCACACGCTGACGCGTTTCGTCACTTCCGACTTGATCACAGGGCTTTCCCTGCTAAACAGGCGATTTAAATCCAGACATCTGGTAAGCCCCTAGTGTGATCACCTGCATGCAGTCTTTTAATGGTGATGGAAACAAGTCTGAAGGATTGATGCTGCACACTTGGAGGAGGATTGTTTATGGACACTATTTATTGATTGTCGCATTGACACTAGTTCTCTGCACTTTTAGTTTGCACTGGCACTTTGTTTGCGACTTTTGCACAAATTTTTGCACATGATTTGCATTATTTGCACTATGGTTTATCTATCATGCATAAGATTTGTGAATTCTAGCGCTGCTTTTTACTATGATAGAAATTGCTCATTGTTCAACAAACCCCTAGCAATCCCTGAAGGTACCAGAGGGTTCCATGGAGCTGTGGTCGAGAATTGCTATTCTAGGGTGAAAAGCAAGAAAATAGGTTGTGACTAAATATGTATTGTTTAATTCCTGTGGCATAATCATAAAGGACTTGTTCAATTAGGAAAGCAATAGCAGCAATGTGTCTCTATTTTGCCATGTCTGTTATAAGTGACTGTTATCTTTGAGGTCGGGTTTACATAAGAGCGAATTGGATACGGATTTCCCTGTATCCAATATCCCTGTATCACACAAGTCCAGAGCGGCCGCGGAGCAGATTTCAAAAGGGTCCTGTGCGTGTTTGGGTCCGGTACAGGTATGAATTCAGGCAAAAATTCAGACCTAAATTGCACCTGAACCGGTGAACAGACGCACACCAGACCCTAGGCACAAACCCGCGGCCACACATATGTGAACCCGGTCTCAAAGATAACTGGAAAGATACAAAGAATTGACATTCTGTACTATTGATAGTCTCTACAGATTACCAATGCTTTACACAAGACAGCCAACAAAAGACCAACAATGTACTAAGATGGATAGAGACCACGAAAATGGTAAAAAAAATCAGTAGAGACCAACAGACTGCCATGCTACAGGAGGTTAATATTGTAATACTAAAAAAAGAATGTGTCAGATACACAAAAGAAACTGATGTACTAAAAATCCTCTTCATTCACTGGATTTGGTCACGGTTGATGGAATAACTGTGCATTAGGAAATGGTAAATTCAGAGGATTTGCTGTAAGACGGACATGGCGTTAATAGCTGGGCTAAATGAGAAGAGAAATATTGAGCACTGGGGTCTTGTAATGATGTCACTTTATATTGATTTATAGCAAGTGATGCATTAGTGCTTTTTCTGTTCATACTTTGGCTCTTCTCTCTAAAAGCCGACTCCGATTTTTTATTTCCTCCAGAGCAGCTCGTGTCTCGCTCCAGACCGGGCAGAAGGAAATGACCCCATGAGTCACTGAGCAATTTGCATTGCCACTGGTTGGATGCAGGTGTTCTAGACTAAGAGTGCTGAGGCTGCCTTGTGTACCTTCTGTGAAACGTTCCCTGGGAAGAAAGTATATAAAAACTGCCATTTTTGTCCTCCCAAAACCCTAGTCTCAATGCATTCTAAATCACTGGCTCAAACAAAAACAAGTGGATTAGATAGACTGTGGCCAAAACGCATGGTTGGCATGACCGTTTTCAGCCAGTGACTCAAAGTATTGAAGCCAGAGTATCAGCACAACAGCCAGACAACTACTAGGTCATAAATTGCAGCCTCCACGTCTTCCCCAGTAGAAGATTCCATTTAAAAACAGGGAGCACACAGAAACTAAGAGAAGCAAAGGGTCAGAAGTAATAGATAAAGTATATACGTGTGCTATGTCTGTGATTTATCAATGAGACTAAAACATAGGAGCTACAATATGGACTATGCTTACATGCCAAGGGCGTGAAGAATGATAGGATTTTTTAGAACTTCATTAGTCTATGCCAGTTGTACTATAATAATAAGGCTTCTTGATCTGTAGCTGGATTGTGTAATTCAAGCGTACTGGAATATGCAGCTAATGCTTAAAGTGGTTGTAACCCTAAAAAAAAAAAAAATATCCTGATCTTTTAGAGCATAGTGCTTGTGCTGTGTCATTTGTCCTTCTCTATGTTTTTAAAAAACCTGGTTGATCTTGCCTGTTCTTGTGTCCCCCTTAAGGCCCGTACACATGGTACAATTAACGGCCCGAAAATTTTCATATGACAGCCTGTCATCCGATAAACTGATCGTTAGTACGCGCCATTCGACAGTCGATTTTCAATTATTGTCCAACAAAAGCTGTATGAGCCAACTAGAAACTTGACTGCCTGATTTTAGGCTTGTCTGTACAGAAGTTGGACAAACAAAAGTTGAAAGTACAAACACATGTTTGGAACCCAGGGACGACCTGAAAGTGTTTGGTTGTGTAAACCTGCATTCGTAATGCACAATTCACATTCAACTGAACTTCCTCTTTATAGGCTCGTAGCACGTCACTATGTTCCCCTCGTCAAATGATCATTTTACTACCATCAGTATGCTAGACAAAATCACGGACAGCCGATTTAGGGAAAGGTTGGACGTGCGGTCGTACGTCAATCACACCGTGTGTACAAGGCTTTAGTGCGCTTACCACGGTAATCATGGCTGCTGATCCATGATTACCGTGGTCAGGTTATATGCCTCCATCATTCCACTGCTCTCCTTTCTCCCCCTCTCCCCCTCCCTGCCTGTGAGCTTGGGAGAGATCATGTAATCCCCTCTCTTACTGGAAGATATAATGTGCAGTATCAGTGCTTTTTTTTTTAAATCATTCCTCAAAATACCTTATTTACAGTGTCGCTGGGCGTTCCCGTGACCTCCCGCCAGTCTCCTCCTCTCCTTCCGGCTGATGTCAGTGGGGAATCTCAGCTCCTCCAACTGTAGTGCTCCGATCGAGGAAGGAGAGTGCCGGCAGGTCATGTGAATGTCCAGCGGTGCTGTAAAATAAGGTATTTTGCAGAATAATTAAAAAAACACAGATACTGCACATTATATCTAAATGTAAGAGAAGGACCAGGATTTCTCAGTAGTGACTTTACAACCACTTAAACTGTATATGAGCTATTGATATCTTTGTGTACACACACTCCTTGGTGTAGGAGATGGACTCTCGTGGATGCAATAAATACTGAATTTATCTGCAAGTGATCTTATGGAGAGCAAGCCTGGATATAGAGTGCTGCTGGGGTGGACTCAGTCCTCAGATTTTAATTGCGCCCCCCGCCCCAAGGTTTCAGAGAACAACGCATCCATTGAGCCATGATCTACTCCCTAATCCAGAGCCCCAAGCATGATTTTCTCTCCAGTGGTTGGATGGACCACTGGCATCCTGACAACAATGATGTCACATGCTTGACCCACCCCCAGCATTCAAAGATTAAAGTGGAACTTCCTTCATCCAAACTTGCAGCCTGCTCTGTCACCCAACTCCCACCCTCTGCCTGCCTGGCACTATAAGGGTTGGGGGCACTGTGATGGGACAATTGATGCAAGACAGAACTCTGATGCAGAGAATTTATGTAAGGGTGCACTCTGACGGGGACAATTGATGCAATGGGGGACTCTGAAGGGGACCCTGATGTAAGGGTGGTACAGGTTCCAGGTCATCATGCTATTGCTAATCCCAATGACAGCCTAATGCATGTGATTTCCAGTGGAGGCTCGTCCATAGGGGTCCTGGGGCAACGTCCCACCAAAAAAAAATAAGTAAACAATAAAAATAAAAATTAACTATAATTATTAACCAACAGCAGCACAGCTAGAGAGAAACACCAAAGAAAAAAAAATCTTTGGAGTTTCTCTCTAGCTGTGCTGCTGTTGCTACTTGCTAGATAGATTAGAAAAGAAATAGAAGTGTAATCTGCCTAGCAACAGGATGGCCGTCCAAAATGTAATTAAAAAGTTATATCTAGAACACAGTACAATGAATTCTCCACCCTCATTGGCTGCTTTCCAACATTCTATTCTGAGAATAGCAGCCTGCTGGGGTATCTGAAAATACAGATCTTGACCTGCTTAGTCCATTTGGTCCCTCCCAAGATCTTCTCTGCCTGCAGTTGCACATCCTGGCCTGCTGCCCAGCCATGCCCCCCCCCCCCCCACAAGTCACACACCGACACTTAGTCTCTACCTCTTCAGCAGTGTTTCCACTTTCCACCAGGGACCCTTCCCCCGCCCACCATCTTGTACAGAGCAGAGGAGGAGGACATGAGTGTGATCTGTACAATGGAGGAAAGGAGAAAGAGCAGCACATCATGCCTGGATGGGTCATCATGGGTGAGTTCAGCTGGAGGGAAGGAGAAGCTCAGCCAGGGACAATAAGATCATCTGCAGGCACACTGGCACTGGCAGGAAATCCTACACTAACCCCTGACACATGGAGAGCCATAGAAATGTGATGTCCCTAGTTTTCGGAACTGACATTATTATCTGTCAAAAAGTTTATCTACAGATAATGCTTACCGGGTCTCTTGCAAACCACAGCAGTGTCTGCAAAGTAAGATCTTTGACCATAAGGCCTCAAACACACGGACGTTTTTTACCGCCGCGTCTTTTAGCATTTTTTGCAGCTCTCCATGTTATTCAATGGCCCCATAAAAACACAGACGTTTTTGAGCTGTAGATGGCGTCAGCGTTATTAAGCTGTAAATCGAATGCAGGACCCATGCATTCCGAGGCTGTAACATTATGGCTTTTGACGCTGAGCCGGCAAAGCGCTCACTAATGCGCATTAACGCCATAGCGACGTTAACCGGCGTTTTTAGCGCCGGCGTTTTCAGGTTAAAAAATAGCAGAGGAATGTTTTCTTTTTAAAAAACACTCACTGACCCTCACTAACGCCCATTATCGCTGATGCAAAATGCTGACGAAATCACGTTTTTTTTGCCTGACGTCGGTCTCTACGTTTTACTATTATGCCTGTGTGTATGAGGCCTAAATGACAGGGAGCTCCCAGCAATACACAGGTAATGATTAGTTTGCATCCTTAGATAACAGATAAGGCTGAATAGGTCCCTTCCAAAGCTCAGCAGTAGGATAAGAACTCTGAGCCGGCATGTAAGTCACAGGGAATTTTAGGGATACACAGGCAGTAATTGATCAGCAATTAGTCTGCTGACATTGGGGGGCCACAGAGCTCAGCAGCACCGCACACCTTCAGCTCTTCATGCTTTACTGTTTAACAGGCAGCTTCAACCAACACAGCAACAACTACACTCCTGGTGACTTCTTCACCCTGCTTTTGGTGCATTGTAAGTGATGATTCATGATTTACAATGCAGACACCAAGAAGTCACAAGGAGTGTAGTTGTTGCTGTGTTGGTTGAAGCTGCCTGTTTTCATGGAGCCTTGCTCAGCCTCTGTGCCCCTCAGCATCAAACAACAGAACAATAGGAATGTCTAATCATGACAATTTCTCTACAATAACTGCTTTCCAATGAATGCCATCTTAAAGCGGAGTTCAGTTTTAAGTCCTCCTCCCCAGCTCTGGATGCTGAAACTGAACTTTTGGGGAGGAGGGGTGGTGGGGATACCCAATTTTTTCGGGTACTTCCGCTCCAATCGCCTTAGGCGATTGGAAGTGGAAGGTCTCCTTCCCCCTCCCTCCCGAAGTCTTCTGGGACACAGGACAGGTCCTAGAAGACTTCGGGACAAAGCGCAGCACCGCTCACGCATGCGCAGTGTATGCCTGGCCATGAAGCCGTTGCCGGGTGCCCACAGTAGAAATTGCAGCGCCGCGGAGGGGAGGGGGAGAGGAGCGAGGCTCCGTGCAGCTCCATTGCTGGACCGGGAGACAGGTGAGTGTCTGTTTATTAAAAGTCAGCAGCTACACTTTTTGCTGACTTTTAATAAACATAAGGAAAGGGTGGAACTCCGCTTTAAATCGCCTGACTTTATAATTACATTTTGAACTTTTTTGACAGATAATGAAGATTTATTTTAGTGAAGCTGGTCAGTTCCAAAAACCAGTGGCATTTCTATGGCTCACCATGTGTCAGGGGTTAGTGGAGGATTTCCAACATTCCTACTATAAAATAAGGAATTAGGATGGAGCTTGATGGCATACTACATAAATACCACATACATGAAAACCCACATAATACCAGTCTGTGCCGGGTTCCTGTGCAGACCTCACAGCTAATGTAGTTCTTTACCTTTGGGATTTAATGGATGAATGAGCCAGCAATATTTTATTGAGAATTAGGACTGACAGCTGAATTATACTGTACATTGTGTACAAAGTGGGTGGAGTCTACAAGGGGTGTAGCTTCTGAGAAGTGGGCAGGGCCAAAAAGGAAGAGCGGGGTCTGGCGCCCCACCATCTTAAAGACTCACCAGCCGCCACTGGTGCTTTCCCTGACAGTCACATAGAGATGCAGGGAACTAGTGTCCCCTGTTCAGTCCTGCACTGTCTCTGCACTACGTGGAAGCAATGTCAGACATTACTTCTGAATCATGCCTTGTGGTACAGAAGCATGCTGAGTGAACAAGAAATATTAGATCCCTGTATCCTTTTCACAATGCATGACAAGCTGCCAGAGGTTCACATAAAATGTTGACATTTGGCCTCCTGAATTTTTTAATGCACCCACAAATTAGGATAGATCTGGCCCTGATGAAAAGTTTGCTCTTCATACAAATCTGAAGAACACATGGACCTAAAGGGATTCTAAATGCTCAAAGTAAAAAACCTTCTGGGTGCAACTTCACCCCCCCCCTTATACTTAGCTAAGCCCCCACTCAATTTATTGGTGTGCATGATAGCAGCGGGTCTCCCGAGTCTCTCTCTCCTCATTGGCTCACACAGCAGCGATTGGTTACCGCTGCTGTCAATCACAGCCAGTGAGCCAATGAGCTGGGGGTGGGGTTGAGCCACACTTTGTGTATGAATGGAGTGAACCTGTGTGAGTGCCCCCATAGCAATAATGGGGGCACTCGTCAGGGGGGGCAGAGCCATGACCAGCAGCAGGGGACCCAAAAAGAAGAGGATCAGAGCTGCTCTTTGCAAAATTATTGCACAGAGCAGGTAAGAATAACATATTTGTTTGTTGGTTTTTTTTATAATTCTTTCTTTTAGAATCACTTTAATCTGATATAATTGCTATCATTTAGGATTGGTTATAAGGCACTAGAATCATCAGGATGCTTTAGCCCCGACAGAGGACATACAGTATCTGACATCATAGGAAGGCTAACATCAAATAATTACAGTTGACCCCATTTTCATGTTACAGTATAAAGCAGTCTCTACCAGGTATAGGTTAGGATTGTAGTAGGTGCTGCTGGCCTAATAGGTATATTATTATGGACACCATGGTCCTGTTTTTATTGGCAGGGTATGCTATTTTTTCATGATTTAGAATTCCACATAATTATTAAATTTTTTTAGTGGATTGGGAATACTCTGAAGTGGTGCCCATATCATTTTGCTTCTATAATATATGCTAGGCTTCACCAGTACTAGAAATCCATCCTATGAATGCATCGGTCTAGTAAATCTGATGTGTTGCCAAACATGCAGATATCCTAATTGCCAACTGCAGCATCGTTGGAAGAGACTCAGACTAACAACAAGTGCCAAATTAGAGCTTTCCTGACACATCATCCAACTGCATTATCTGGTATGCTGCAATGGATTTGATTGGTCCTATGGTGATCATTCTGTGCACCTACTCAGGGATTAGAACAGTTTAATTTAAGTACTGCAAACTGAGCAGAGAATTGATCCAGGGCCAAGTAGCTTATTGCAGCATTTTTATTTGAAATGTATTTTAAAAATGATTTGTGATTAATGTGTTTTTTCATTTTAAAGTGGTTTTCTTCTTTGATTCCTATCTTTTTTCAAGGCACCTAGGCATTGACTTCAAGTCTTCTCCAACCCTGCATCACAAGAGCTGTCACAGTAGGTTACATGTGTAGTTGATCCAATCAGGGCAATTACAATACAGTATTCCATACCATATAATGCAAGGTTGCAAATGATGTGGAGCCAGGGTGTGGATCTATGTAGAAGCCTGGTAGAAGAACTTGAAAAGACAGGAGCTCCACAAATGAAAGGCCTTAAAGTGGAGGTCTGCCTGAAACAAAAAAAAAAATATACTGTAGCTGCTGACTTTTAATAATAGGGCACTTACCTGTCCTGGAGTCCAGCGATGTGTGCACCCGTCGCCGATCTTCAGATCGGGGGTCGGGTGCAGCCGCGTCCATTGTGGGTAAGGGAACTTGGCAGAGTAGCATTACAGCTTTACGCCGTGCACCTTACTGCGCATGTGCAAGGCTCCCCTGCGCTCTGCTATTGGCCAGACGGCCAGTAGGAGAGCGAGGAGGGAGGAGGGAGCCGAGCTGCTGATGTCAGCCACTGCAGCTGCCGGCCCGAGCTCCCAGATGTGTGGAAAAGGACACCTGTCTATAGACAGATGTCCTCTTCCCCCTCCCCCGAAAGGTGCCAAATGTGACACCTGAGGGGGAGAGGAATCCAACCAGCGGAAGCTCCACTTTTGGGTGGAACTCCGCTTTAAAGTGGAACTAAACCTTGCTATCCTTTTCAGCCAAGGAAGCTGCCATCGTAACCTCTGTTTGATCTGCAACTATTATGATGCTGCACCTGTGATCAGATATGACACCAGCTACTTGATGGCTTGACAGTTTGGTTGAGGGCACAAGTAAATGTGACAGATAGCAATCCTGGCATGCCAGGAATTTAAATGTTTTTTGAAAGAGTTAAATCAATAGGTTTAGTTTCGCTTCAAGGTCTGATGCTAGATGTTCTCATAGGTCTTACCAGTCCATGTGCTAAAAATGAAAGCCAATTGAGCAAAAAGTAATCCCAGTACTGTAAAAAGAAACACTGGGTGCCCTCTAAATTTCACTAAACTTAAACTAATACTGCTATAAATTTTAAATAACCTATGGCCTCCAACCAGAAAAGTGCATGCCCCCTGAAAAGCTCTAGATCACCACTGTGATGGACTGCATCACAAACCAAAAGTAAGTCAGATGAGAAGTATTGAAGCAGTAATAGCCACTAGGAAGCTGGACCTACAAAATTTGTCACCCCCTGCAGAATACAGCGTGCTCATTTACACATTAGTACATACCCTCTCAAAACTGGTGGCACAGGTATAAAAAAAAAAAAGAAACATTTGCAGTATCAGAAAAAAACAAGTACCATGCAGCGTTTTTGCACTTAGAATTCTGGAATAATACCCCTCCAATGAAAATGTTGTAGCAGTAAAACTGGTCAAGCATCTCACACTCTCATGAAACCAGTTCTACAGGGGGAATGCAATGAGGATCGCAGGCCAACATGGGGTTTGCATCTTGCATTCTGTTTATGTATATGGGTCGTTAATATTCCTAAGGCTTGCTAGTATTATAACGCATACCAATAATTTTGATTATATTTTGACCTTGTCAAGTGCATCAGTGCCTTTATCCATGAACATTAGCATCACAGATTTTATACTAAATATCCTCTATGCGATACAAGGACCAAAGAGAGAAAAATGCATTATATTATAAAAAATATAATATAGATTTCCTATGTATATCATATCACATCATTATATTGTATTATGTGAGTTATTTTGTTAATTTTTTCTTATTACAGAAATATAGGAGCTGCTTCCCTGGCTATCTTTTAGAGGTGAAGGCCCAAGGGCTTTTATCTTTAACCTGGCTTCACTAATTATTCAGAGATTGCTAGTTGTTCCTTAACCAGTGAGCAATGATAAACTGATCTCCCACCTACAATAACTACCAATAAAGACATTGATTACTAGTGCTAGGGGACTTTTTCTTCCAGTGATTTCCACTGTAAATGGGTATTTCCCCACTGACCATCAATATAAGAAGATACAGTATTTTCCACTGACATTTTTATAAGAGGACACTGTTTCCTTTATGGACAATATTTTCGTTTTTTTGTATGGATTGTTGTAACATATTAAGGGTGTGAAATGTTCTAGGCATACCACATTCTTAATTCTTTCATTTAAAACATTTCAAAGCTTAATCATTATTCTATTTCACCCTGAAATTTTTAGCAGGGATTCCCTGATACCTCAAAAACATTTCAATGGTTCTTCCGGGTTAAATGTCAAAGGGCATCCTATATGCTTGCTCTAGGTCAGTGAATCTCTAGGATAAAGATAAAAGCTTTTAAAGAGGAGTCCCGGACATTTTTTTTTTTTTAATAACCCTCATGACAGTCACCGCTCGTGTGTTACAAATTGGAAATCCTTAAAAGTGACCCATTTTTGTTCTTCATGCAGCATTGATTACTTACTTTAATCTCCTGATTCACAATGCAACCATCCTGACTGTGGGCATCTGAAGCCCACTGGGACTCTCTTCCGGGATTAGGTGCATGTTGGCTACCCAGCATGCACCTCCCGATCTCACGCATGTGCAGTGGGAAGGAAACGCGCCCCACTGTATGTCGGCCAGCATCGCATCATTTTTGGTTTTGAAATAACGCAATGCTAGCTGTGAGGGATGCTCATTGATTCCTGGGATTGATGACACAGCTATCCCAGGAGCCAATGGAAAAACAGAAATTATGTACCGTGGCGAGGTAGGACGGAAGTACAGCTTCAAGACTACAGAAAAGGTACCGATTTAGGAAAAAAATATATATCGAGAAATGAGTAGGGGGTTCTCTATTATTGATGCCATAGATGTTTTTTGGGCTGGAACTCCACTTTAAAGTTGATGTAAACGCTCCATATACCCAGTGAAATGAACAGCATCAGATGCATAAGTTTTACATGTATATCTGCTGTCTTCAGCTGTAAATATCCTTTACAAAGTGCTGATCATGTTAACATTTTTCTCTTCCTGGTTACATCTGGGAGTGGATCATTGGAATACAGGCAAGACAGCTGATTGGAGGAAAGACACACACCCCCTCTCCTCATAGGCAAAGAAATAAAGCCATGTACAGAGCTCTGTTCTTATACAACAAGCAGTCTGCTAATCTATTTATAGCAACCTCCCCTTCACACACTTCTATCTCCCATCTTGCAGAACGTGTGCGAACTTATCAGGCCGATAACAGAGCTATGATAGAAGAGACAGCTATGGGACATAGTTATTTGCAGAGAGATAAAAAAATGCAGATCTTTGTGCCCAGCTCAAATTTCATGAATCGGGTTTACCTCCACTTTAAGTCTGCACCTTTAACCACTTGCCAGCCAGGCTTTTTCTGAACTTTTGGTTTACAAGTTTAACCACTTCCGTACCTAGGAACATCATATGATGTTCTTAGGTTTGAGTGGTGATATCTGAATGGTGCCTGCAGCCCATTTTTTTTTTTTTTTTGGGCTGTCATTTTTTTTTCAGATTTTTTTTTTTTTTGCATTTTGGTGTAAATATGATATTTGAGGTCTTTTTGACTCCAGATCTCATATTTAAGAGGACCTGCCATGCTTTTTTCTATTACAAGGATTGTTTTAGGAATAAAAGTGATCAATTTTTTTAAAAAAAAAGAATAGTGTAAAAATAAAAAGTAAAAAGCAAAATAAAAAATTAAAAAAAAAAAAAATTAAGGCACTCCTTCCCCGCGAGCTCGTGTGCAGAAGCGAACGCATACGTAAGTCCCGCCCACATATGAAAACGGTGTTCAAACCGCACATGTGCTGAATCGCCGCGATCATTAGAGCAAGAGCAATAATTTTAGTACTAGACCTCCTCTAACTCAAAACTGCTAACCTGTATAATTTTTTAAAATGGAGATTTTTAAGTTGCAAAGTTTGCCGCCATTCCGCAAGCGGACCCAATTTTGAAGCATGACATGTTGGGTATCATTTTACTTGGCCTAACATCATCTTTCACAATATGAAAAAAAATTGGCCTAACTTTACTGTTGTCTTATTTTTAAAAAAAAAAAAAAAATAATTTATTAAAAAAAAGCATGCTTGGAAGACCACTGCGCAAATACGGTGTGACATAAAGTTTTGCAATGACCACCATTTTATTCTCTAGGGTGTTAGAAAAAAATATATAATGTTTGGGGGTTCTAAGTAATTTTGTAGCAAAAAAAAATGGTTTTAACTCGTAAACACCGAACCCAAAAAACAGGCTTGGTCTTGAAGTGGTTAAATAAGTATTTTTTGCTAGAAAATTAATTAAAACCCCCAAACATTATACATTTTTTTTATCAGAGACACTAGGGAATAAAATTGCAATCGTTGTAATGTTTTATGTCACACAATATTTGTGCAGCGGTTATGCAAACGCAATATTTTGGGGAAAAAACACAATATTTACCCCATTTTTCTGTAAAATGTGAAAGATGATGTTACACCAAGTAAATAGATCTCTAACATGTCGTGCTTTAAAACTATGCACGCTTGTGGAATGGCAACAGACTACAGTACTTTAAAATCTCAGTAGTCAACACTTTAAACACCTTTACAGGTTACCTGTTTAGAGTTAGAGAGGAGTTTTAGAGCTAGAATCATTGCTCTTGTTCTAACGTTCATGTCAATACCTCACATGTGTGGTGCGAACACTGCGCGCGAGCATGGAGAAATGGGCCGTTTTAAATTTTTCTTTCTTATTTATTTTAATTTTAATTTTTTATTTTTACACTGTTCTTTTTACTTTTTTTTTTAATCACTTTTATTCCTTTTACAAGGAATGTAAACAACCCTATTCCACAAACATTACAGATGAACAAGGTTTAGGACATTGCTCCTAAGGAGACCTACATTTATCTATAAAAAAGTCACCAGTTTTGAGGACAAAGTTGTGAAGAAAATCCCAAACCCCCAGTCTGTTATGTTCCTAGATAGAGAAGGAATACTCTCATGTGGAAGTTGTAGTGCGTGTAGAACCAGTATGGTTAATAAAAGGAGGAAATATAAATTGATATCAGAAGTCACCAGGGAATTTATGATTATAGATTTTATTTCCTGTAACACAACTCATGCTGTATATGTTATACAATGTCCATGTGGACACCAATATGTTGAACGGACCAAACAACCACCTGAGAAACATTTCTGAGCATATTCAGACTATTAAAATAGATTTCAAACACACAGGGTTTGATTTACTAAAGCTTGAAATTGCAACATTTGGTGCAGCTCCACACAGAAACCAGCTTCAAGGTTTTACTGTCAAAGCTTGATTGAACAAACTGAGGTTATAAGCTGATTGGCTAGCATGCACAGCTGCACCGGTTTTTGCACTCTCTAGCTTTAGTAAATCAACCCCGTAGAGTTTCATTACATTTCTGAGAACTTCATAATAGGGACCCTTCTGGGCTACAATTTTGGAGTGTTTCCCTTCTGGAAGGTTTCGAGTCAGGGACCCCTCCACAACTGAAACAAAATGGATATACACTCTGGGCTCCCTCAGTCCTGGGGGATTAAATATAGAGATAGATATTAACTGTTTCATCAGTGACTGTTAGGGGCTGTGGTGGGAGGCTTCTGTGGTGCTTCAATGAGGCTTCGGTGGTGCTTCATTGAGGCTTTGGTGGTGCTTCAGTGATGCTCTTTTGAAGCTTTGTTGAAGCTTGGCCGAAGCCTTGTGTGTTTGTTGATATCTCACACCTGCAATTTCTACAAAACAAAGTGAAGCTAAAGCTGAATTAAAGCCTCTGAAAAAGCCGCAGGTGCTTTAAGCGAGCTTCAAACAAACTTTGTCATAGACTTCTATGGAGACGTTGAAGAGGCTTTGAAGCATACCTAAAGCTACATGGGGTATAATTTTTGACACAAAGCTGAAGAGAAGCAAAGCCAATGCAAGGTGTAAACAGGACTGTAAGCTAACCATTTTATTTAGTGACATGGCGGTAACAGAGCTTTAACAGAGCGTGCCTGGCGCCCTGTTTTGAAGCAAGTGTAAACAAGCCCTAAATGACTCTAAAGATCATCATGGAAAAGCCTGCAGTTTGAAAAATATACAATTGTGGTTGTTGCTGGCCTTTTTCTTAATGCCAGTCATTGTGAGTCACAAACCCACAAGTGCAGTCAGAATGGGTTCCTCATAAATATACTTGTAGTAGAACAGTGACTCAGAAAGTATTGAAGGCACTGAGATAACACAAAAGTCAGGCAACAAGTATTTTCAGAATGAGGTTACCAGTGGGAGCCAATTTATTATTCTCAGTACAGGTTTCCTTGACTTGAACAGGGGAGATTTACTAGAGTTGGACTCTACTACAAAGCTCCTGCAAAAATAAAAATAGCAGCTTAAAGTGGAACTTTAGTTGAAAAATACTAGGAGATTTTTTTCTAGCATAAAAGACTTGGGGAAAAAAAATCCTCCATTCCCAGCATATGTAAAGTAAATGGAGCCAGGTGCTAGGACAATATAACTCCTAAGCAGGGCTTTTTTTCAGCAGGAATGTGGGGGAACGCAGTTCTGGCACTTCCAGCACAGAATGTATGTAATGGCAAGGGGTTCTATAGAGGGTCTATTGATGCTGGCTGCTGGGGGATCTATGGTCACTTGGGGGATCTATCATTGTGTGGGGGTCTAGTGTTGCTGGGGAGGTTTATTGTTGCTGGTGGAGGATCTATTGTTGCTGGAGGGAGTTAATTTTTGCTGGGGGATCTACTGTCGAGGAAGGGGTCTATTGTTGCTAGCTGCTGGGAGATCAATTGTTGCTAGTGGGGGCCTATTGTTGCTGGGGTGGGGGTATTTTTTGTGTGGTGGCTCTATTGCTGCTGGGGGCATCTGTTGTTGCTGGATGGGTCTATTGCTGCTGGGGACACCTGTTGTTGCTGGGTGGGTCTATTGTTGATGGGGGGTAGTGTTGTTGGCTGCAGGGGATCTATTTTATTGCTTTTCTTATTATAGGTATCAAATTCCATAAACAATACTTGGTTCCGTTTTTTTCTAAAAGAGGTTGTACTGGAAGGTGGGTAGGGGGTGGAACCAAGGGACGGTGCTCATTGCTCTTGCTCTAACATTCATGTCAATACCTCACATGTGTGGTGCGAACACTGCGTGCGAGCATGGAGAAATGGGTCGTTTTACATTTTTCTTTCTTATTTATTTTACTTTTTATTTTTTATTTTTACACTGTTCTTTTTACATTTTTTTAATCACTTTTATTCCTTTTACAAGGAATGTAAACAACCCTATTCCACAAACGTTACAGATGAACAAGGTTTAGGCCATTGCTCCTAAGGAGACCTACATTTATCTATAAAAAAGTCACCAGTTTTGAGGACAAAGTTGTGAAGAAAATCCCAAACCCCCAGTCTGTTATGTTCCTAGATAGAGAAGGAATACTCTCATGTGGAAGTTGTAGTGCGTGTAGAACCAGTATGGTTAATAAAAGGAGGAAATATAAATTGATATCAGAAGTCACCAGGGAATTTAAGATTATAGATTTTATTTCCTGTAACACAACTCATGCTGTATATGTTATACAATGTCCTTGTGGACACCAATATGTTGAAAGGTCCAAACAACCACCTGAGAAACATTTCTGAGCATATTCAGACTATTAAAATAGATTTCAAACACACAGGGTTTGGTTTACTAAAGCTTGAAATTGCAACATTTGGTGCAGCTCCACACAGAAACCAGCTTCAAGGTTTTACTGTCAAAGCTTGATTGAACAAGCTGAGGTTATAAGCTGATTGGCTAGCATGCACAGCTGCACCGGTTTTTGCACTCTCTAGCTTTAGTAAATCAACCCCGTAGAGTTTCATTACATTTCTGAGAACTTCATAATAGGGACCCTTCTGGGCTACAATTTTGGAGTGTTTCCCTTCTGGAAGGTTTCGAGTCAGGGACCTCGCCACAACTGAAACAAAATGGATATACACTCTGGGCTCCCTCAGTCCTGGGGGATTAAATATAGAGATAGATATTAACCGTTTCATCAGTGACTATTAGGGGCTGTGGTGGGAGGCTTCTGTGGTGCTTCAATGAGGCTTCGGTGGTGCTTCATTGAGGCTTCGGTGGTGCTTTAGTGATGCTCTTTTGAAGATTTGTTGAAGCTTGGGGTAGGGTAGGGGGTGGAACCAAGGGATGGTGCTCAGAGGTGGGTAGGGGTAGAGAAAAGGGGTGATATGGAAGGAGGAAGTACCTGCACCTATTCCCTGAGAAAAAAGCCCTTCTTCTAAGCACATGTGTGATTTTCAGTGGCTACCCCATGGCTGAAGACGAATGCCAAGAACCCCAGAGGAAGACTTTGAGAAAATGGTGGCAAACATAGTAATGAGGGGCAGCGAAGGACAGCTCTGATCTGTCAGCCCTGGAGTAGGATAAACAGCCAGGTGATCTTGCCATAGTGTGTGAGTATGTACAGCACACGAGCACATGAGCACATGAGTGTATAGCTTGTATAACAGAGTAAATTTGCTGTCCCCTCAAAATAACTCAACACACAGCCATTAATGTCTAAACCGCTGGCAACAAAAGTGAGTACACCCCTAAGTGAAAATGTCCAAATTTGGCCCAATTAGCCATTTTCCCACCCCGGGGTCATGTGATTGTTAGTGTTACAAGGTCTCAGGTGTGAATGGGAGCAGGTGTGTTACATTTGGTGTAAAAAATCAATCCTGCGCTTGGGGAGAAAATTAACAATAGCAACAGTGGCCAAGGAATTCAAAATGTTCTTAGTTCATAAAATCAAATGAAAAAGTTCATGCAGCCAGCAGACTGGTCCAGGTGAGACCCAAAAGATAAGATGTAAATTTAAACTGCAGTGCATATATAATGAAAGGTCCACATAATAAATCCAAAGGGTGAGTCCTGTATTGCTGACGATGATCGCCAAACATCCACCGTGAAGACCATCACCAGTGACACCAACACATCAAGCCTCTTACCAGAATCCACCGACCCCCTATTACGGAGGGTCAGTGTCCGCTTTGTGTGAGAAAATGCACCGAAGGGAAAACTACAACAGCCACTCTCCCTCTGGATAGATCATATGTACAGCTCCCGGCAGGGGATAGCAGTCCCGGCTTGGCAAGGGTATCACTCGTTGGTCATGGAAAACATATGAAGATCCAATAGTGCAGATTGCCAGAAACACTGGCGGCAGTTGTCAGTCTCCTTACTCTCTGCGCTCCTCTGCCTCAGAGCCGTTTAGACATCAATGGCTGTGTGTTGAGTTATTTTGAAGGGACAGAAAATTTACACTGTTATACAAGCTGTACACTCACTACCTTACATTGTAGCAAAGTGTCATTTCTTCAGTGTTGTCACATGAAAAGATAGAATAACATATTTACAAAAATGTGAGGGGTGTACTCACTTTTGTGAGATACAGTATTGTAATAATATACTGCAGTACAATCTCTTTTAAATGTGCCAACAACTCTGTAGTACAGGGGACTGACCCATTGAATATAAATTGAAAAGATAATGTGATAGGTAACGCTAAATAATATTGCGCCACAATCACACAATCAGATTGTATGGTGTATGGCAAGATTTAGATATACACAAAGTTGGCGTATGGTTTTCCAGTTTTGTACTGCACTAATAAAACATGCCTTGGTCCTATCGCCTGAAATTATCTCTAAGAAAGGTAAGGATGAGCTTGTTCTTTTGAAGCAAACACTGATGATAAACTTTCCCTTGGCAGTATTTGTGAAGTATGTCTGCCAGGCAAAGTGCCAGAAAAGCAAATGTAGAAAGGAAACAAACATAAATAAACAGGTATAACCTGTATAATATGAAGAGGGTTGAATCAGCATTGGAACCCCTCTCCAGCACTCCAGCAGTATTATTCATTAAAGTTATCCATGCACTTTCACCGCCACTGAACACTTCATTAATATGCATTGAGAAGTGCATCAGCCTTATCTATATTGTGGAACGCAATACTGGCATTCCAGCCATTACGCTGAGGAACTAAATCCATTATGCTGCTTTAACTACAGGGTGTAATGCTTTTCATTTTGATTCCTGAATATTTCCAGAACCTTTAATAGCAAGGCATAAAACAAACTTATTTTCACATTTACATTGCTTTACCTTGACTATTAGAAAAATGGTCATAATATTTTAAAAAATCACCAGAGCAGAGACAGATTTGCAATGCTAAGCTGAAATGAATAAAGTTTTGTCTTTTATCATTTTGTTTCAAAGTCAGGAAAGTGACTAAAAACGTAAAGTGAACCTCTGCTTTTCTCTATACAAGGCAAGTGGCTCAATGTCCAGCCATCAAGGGTAAAGACAAATACTGAATACTTCAGTGTACGGGGCCACTCCCTTCCTCCCACCTGCTGCTTCATTGATTGGCTGCTAAGGCACCAGGTGATGTCACATGGGGACCATGAGAGATTCCTCAGCAACTCTGAGCTTACACAGGATTTCTTCTCTTCATTTGCAGTAGTTAAAGCGGTAGTAAACCCATGCAATTAACAGGTTAAAAACCAGTCACATTTCCGGCACGTGCCGGAAATGTAACACTCCCATTGGCTGTGCTCTAAACCATACTGTCAAACCATCCAATGGCTGGTGTCATAGCTGATCACATGTGCAGCATCATGGCAGTTTTAGATTAAACAGAGGCGAAGATGGCAGCTTCCTTGGCTGAAAATGATAGGAGGGTTTACTACCACTTTAAATAAAATGGCAAGGGAGCAAAATGAATATATGGAAATAGATGAAGAAAAAGTTAAATGTTTTCAAAGCCTAACCCTTTTCTATGTTTTAGATAGAGTGGTGAGGTAAGAGCCCCTCCATGTTTTTTTCTGTCTTTTGCCCACTAGGGAAATTAGCTCTCTCTGTCAATAACAAAAAGTATTGGAAAATGCAGAAATGTAGTTATCAGAGGAGAAACGGAGTGGAAGTTTTCCAATGGGGACTCTGTTCTGGGAACCACTGTCTCGCAGGGATCTCCAAACAACGGCCCTCCAGCTGTTGCGGATCTACATGTCCCATGAGTAGGGTTGCCACATCATCCCTTTAATCCAGGACACACATTAATTACACAGGTTCTGTAGCTGATTAAGGTGGTAATTAAACTCACTTGGTGCCTTATCTGCATTAAATCAGCCACAGAACCCGTGTAATTCATATGTGTCCTGGATTAAAGGGGTGATGTGGCAACCCTACCCATGAGGCATTGTAAAACTCTGACATTCACAGACATGACTAGGCATGATGCAAATTGTAGTTCCTGAACAACTGAAGGGCCAAAGTTTGGAGACCCTTGGTCAAAGGCAAGCCATAGATTATTTGATTTTCTTCCCTTCCTCCATGGTGGAAGAAAAGAAAATAGCTTGATGCTAAAAATCTGTCAGGCTGGTTGTACCCAAGTCGATGGATGGATCAACTTGGGTACAATCAGCCTGCCCATAGATGGATCGAATCTTGGCTGGTCCTTGCTGAACCTGCTGAGAGTCAATCCATCTATGGCCAGCTTAGGAGGAGACATCCTTAAGTTTGAAGAGGCTTGCTCTCATTTTCTTTTAAAGCGGTAGTAAACCCTGCTTTGTTACTTTTAACTAAGGATAACCCTATAATAAAGCTTAACCTGTAGGTAAAATGAATAACTCCTAAATGTGCACCAATTAGGAGATATTCACCGGGTATGCATGACATCAGAGGCTTCAGAGCTTCTTGTCGAAAACCAAGGGTTCCCGCGCCATTGCGCGGGACTGACGTCATTGCAGTTTCGGCCACTCACAGCTCCAGACACGGAAGAAAGACCAGGGTAAGATGTCAGCCCTCTCAGCTGTGACCGGGCACCGCTGGAAGGGCTTTGTTCTAAGGTAAGTATTGCATAATGTGCTAGTATTTGATGCATACTAGCACATTATGCCATTGTCTTACAGTTTTTTTTTCAGTGGTTTACTCTTGCTTTAAATTAACCTGCTTCTTTGCCCTGCATGAACCCACCACAGCTTCACTTAAAGACTCAGTTCCCTTAGGCTTTGGTCTTGCCCCTCGGGCACTTCCATCCTTTTAGCCTGCTGTGGGTGCAGATGTGCTGAAGGGCACTGCCCGACATTCAGGTCCCGGCAGAGCCATGCAGCACATGCTCAGACACACAGAGTGTTGAAATTTACATACAAGCGCTGGCTTTGTACATGCATGCACAGCTGTGGCACAGGGTTCCACTGGCACCCACAGCCCTGCAGCACTTGTGTGAATGCACAGAATCCAGGAGCAAATGTCATTTTCTCCTAGGCAAGAAAGACAAAAGCGCACTGTTGCAGCTCAAAAACACAACACGGTTAAAAAAAATTTAATGTGAGTAGTGTTGAGCGAACCCGGACTGTAACGTTCGGGTCCGTACCGAACTTTCGGGTGTCCGTGGCACGGACCGGGACCCGGACATTTCAAAAATCGTTCGGGTTCGGTCCGGGGTTCTGCTATTTTACTCCACGTGTTGAGAAGCTGCAGGGCAGCCAATCAACAAGTGTTTCACTGGTTTGCCCTTAGCCATGCCTACTAATGGCATGGCTGTGATTGGCCGGTGCATCATGTGACCCAGCCTCTTTATAAGCTGGAGTCACAGTGCTGCAGTCACATGCTCCTTGGGTTAGTGTAGAGTGCGTCAGTCGATGGAAAGGGATGTGATTGGGTTCCTCGTACACTGACGTCGTGACACTGAGGTCGAATATTTCTCCGACCCAGTGTACTACGTGGCCGGTTAGTGTCGGTACGGTAATCATCCGTACCGATTCCCGTTTGGTCACTTTGTGAACAACTAACCGACGGGACGTCGAAGAGTTGTGCACCTCATTTTATCGTCTTGGGGCCTGGCTTGGGCTTGCTAAAAACTTTACAGGCCCAGGGCCAGGCACGGTGCCTGTGGGCTTTCAAGCCATGCCTGGGCTTGCAATGTCAGGCCCAAGCGAGTTGTGATGAGTGTAATTTAAAAAAAATTGGCACAACACAAAAACTCGACGTTGTCACGCGAAAACAGAAAGAACGGATCCTCTTT
>BLSH010068394.1:741094-757196 GCA_018402905.1 Glandirana rugosa
CCACCCCCCTTCCCGTTTTTTTACTTGATTTTAATTTATTTTCCCTATCCCCATTTTTTTGTAGGGCACTTGCCCTAGTTTGAAGATGATTTTAGAACAGTTATATGGCTTCTACCATTAATTAATACTTTTCAGACACAGTTTGAAGATGATCCACATTCACCTCCATTTTTGCTTTTTTTATGTTTTTATTTTTTTAAAAATATTTACAGTTATTTCCCTGTCCCCATTTTTTTGTAGGGCACTTGCCCTACCCTTACCCCCATTTTACTTTGCAGCCCTCTAGGGCTTTCCAGGACTTTGTTACAGCCATTTTTGTGCATAAAAGTTCGGGTCCCCATTGATTTCAATGGGGTTCGTTGTCCGTGCGATCGTTCGGGTTCCGTCCGGACCCGGACTTTGTCCCGAAGTTCGGACGGACCAGCAGAACCCGAACTTCCAGAGGTTCGCTCAACTCTAAATGTGAGAGAGGAAGGGGTAGAAGGCAGGGCAACATAGGTTTTTACTGTATTTAAGGTTAATGTTCGCTTCGCTTTAAAGTTTTAAGCAAATGTTGTGTCAGTAAAAGCCAGTGAATCTGAGTGCAAAGTCATTAAATCTTTAAACAAGGATTTTTTACATCCCTGCTGAATTATGGCTCCAGCATTATGCTGTGGATATAACAGAGTTTTGGAGACTTTGTAGAGGACTAAACATTTTTTTTTGTCTTGAAAAGAGTAGGGGATGGACTTCTGTCCCAACGACACAGCAGGAAGTAAGAGTGAATGACAGTTGTCATTAGAACAGGTGTCACTAATGGAAGATTTCCCATCGCCTCCTGTAAAAGTTTGCAATCCCCACCACTTTTATCCTGCTGACAATTGTCAACAGAAGAAATAGGCCTCGTTCACACAGGCATACTACAGTGTACACTAGAGCTGCATGATTCTGGCTAAAATGAGAATCACGTTTTTTTTTTTTGCTTAGAACAAAGATCACGATTTTCTCACGATTCTTGCAGTGTAACATCATCTTTCACATTATACAAAAAATTGGGCTAACATTGCTGTTTTAGTTTTATTTTTATAATTCATTGAAGTGTATTTTTTTAAAAAATACTGCGTTTGAAAGACCGCTGCGCAAATACAGTGTGGCATAATATATTGCAATAACCGCCATTTTATTTTCTAGGGTCTCTGCTAAAAAATATATATAGAATGTTTGGGGGTTCTAAGTAATTTTTTAACAAAAAATACTGATTTTATCTTGTAAGCAACACGTGTCAGAAAAAGGTAAGTGGTTAAACTACCCTCATTTACTGACATAAGTTCATTCCTTTGATCTAAACCAGTGGTTCTCAACTCCTGTCCTCAGGACCCACCAACAGGGCAGATTTTAAGTATTACCTTGGGAAGATGCAGACTAGAATGCTGCAATCACTGAGCAGCAAATTATATCACCTGTGATGCATTTCAGTTATCCTGCAAACCTGGCCTGTTAGTGGGTCCTGAGGACAGGAGTTGAGAACCACTGATCTAAAACAACTAAATGTTACAATGTTTCTCTTTATCTCGCCTGAGCCATGTTTTGATAAACTTGGAAGGCTGCCTGTTTTTTTTTTTTGACAGCTGTCGGCTTGAGCAGAGAACTCTCTGCACTGAATCAAGGAAATACGAATGTTAAGATCGTGGGGGGGGGGGGGGGGGTTTTAGCGCAATCTCGATTCTTTAACGATTAATCATGCAGCTCTAGCGTACACCCTTGTGAGGGCCGTATCTACCCACTCGGGGATGCACAGGTGTTCTGTGCATCACTGTGCAGGCAATCGCATCCATGTCACTTGGGATGCAGTAGTAGGGTTGCCACCTCTTCATCAAGCCAAACCCGAACACTTCAGCAGTGCACAGCATTTTTTTTAGTATACATTTTATATTGTAAAAGATCTGGGACACCTTTGAGTAGCTTTGTGGTACATGTAGCATCCTGTGATGAACAGTGGGTGTGACCAAATTTCGTTAATAACGGGAAAAGCTTAAGGAGCGTAGTTAAATCAAACAAGGTCAGTCTGTTCCCCAGTGCAATCCCCCCCCCCCAGGTCAGTCTGTACCCCAGTACACCCCCCCCCCGTCAGTCTATCCTCCAGTATAATCCCTCCCTGGTCAGTCTGTCCCACAGTACATCCCCCCAGGTCAGCCTGTCCTCCAGTATAATTCCCCCCCAGGTCAATCTGTCCCCAGTATAATCCCACCAGGTCAGTATGTCCCCCAGTATAATTTCCCCACGTTAGTCTGTACCCTAGTTAAAGTGCCCCCCACCAATATAATTAAAAGCACTGGAAGCCTACGAGAGGGGAGAGGGGTGATGGGAAGAATGGTGCTGCAGAGCTACCCCTGATGTGTCCACCAGTATAATCCCTCACTGGTCAGTCTGTCCCACAGTACATCCCCCCAGGTCAGTCTGTCCCCCAGTATAATTCCCCCCCAGGTCAGTCTGTCCCCAGTATAATCCCACCAGGTCAGTATGTTCCCCAATATAATTTCCCCACGTTAGTCTGTACCCTAGTTAAAGTGCCCCCCTACCAATATAATTAAAGGCACTGGAAGCCTACAGGAGGGGTGATGGGAAGAATGGTGCTGCAGGGCTACCCCTGATGTGTCCAGATTTCAGGTGGACTTAAACCCAGACACAGGATTTAAAGCCCAAACTGTACAAATTAATCCCAGGTAGGTGCCAACCCTATGCAGTGGCTCCGTGGACACAGCAGCTGCTCCCAATTTGATATCTGTGCAGGTGCACGCAGACAGTTTGCTTTCAGGGCTTGTGCTTCCACGGATGTTAAACTGTGAGAAGTGGCTGTGTCTGCCCAGCCACTGAGTCCCAAATGACATGAATGGGACTGCCTGCACGGGGATGCATGGAACACCTATGTGAGTAAACATGGCCCTCGCACAGGCATAGGCTGTAGGACACCCATGTGAATAAGGCCAAAAAAAGGATGAAATGCCAAAGTGGGGACAAAAGTGGGGAGTAAAAACCTGATATAGATTCTAACTCTTCCCAATTCTATCTATCTAAAAACCAAAAAAAGGCCCTCACAAATATTGCTAATCTTTGGATGGACATCACAAAGGAAAGAGTATGAGAGTTCAAAAAAAAATAAAAGTGTTAGATTGGGTGATATAATGTAAAAAAAATGTAAAAATAGAAATGTGAAAGACAAATCCTAATATGTACCTAGGCTAAGGATAAAACATTGGCCTCTTCAAATCACTTGCATCCACCCACTTCAACCAATTTACAACCCCATTCTAGCACATTAGCTCTTCCTGCTTTCAACAACTATTTTTGACTCTTTTTATTTTCGACAAAACAATAGGGAAAGTTAGAAGCGGTGGTGAGCACAAATGTGTAAATCAACTCTAATTTCTGCAATTTAGCACAAATTAAGGCAAATTATATACATCCAATCTGCCAAAAGACCAGTTGAACAGTTGGAAAAAAATGATTAAAAATGTAATTCTTCTAGAACGAAGAGGAAGAAAAAACAGAGCATCTCATAATCAGTCCCTTTGTGCACAACGCTGAGAAGGATCTAGAAATTGCAATCAAGTTAAAAATCCTTAGAGGAGAACATTACCTTGAAGATGTACAATCGTTTCTTTCATTTTTTTTTTCTAAAAACTAAGAACACATTGCAAAAATGTTAAATAAAATAAGAAGAGACCTATATAAGTTCCACATTTTCTGTTTGCCAGAAGTAAACAAACAGTGCAGGCCACTAAATTAAAAGATAATTTATCTAAGGCATATTACAATTTTTTCAATGGCACAAAATATTTTATACTTAGCAGCGGCGGCCCGTCCATAAGGGGCGCAGGAGCGCAGCCCCCCTAATCTCTATGCGCCCGGCCCCTAATCTCCATGCATAGAGCTCTATGATTTTGTTTTTTTTAAAGCCAGAGGCTCTAATTGTCTTCAAAAAGGTGACAATAGCGAATCAACATTTGCTATTGTCTTCCTGCTCCTCCTCCCAGCCAATCAGTACAGGAAGCGGGTCCTGAGACCGGATTGGCCGGGAGGAGAAGCCACCCGGGACCTGGATGGGGTGAGTGCGAGTGGGCTTGCGGATGAGTGGGGCTGCTAAGCAGGAGGCCCGAAGCAGAACAGAAGGTGGTCAGTGGCTCCTCAGTAAGAATTCAGGAGGGCCGAAGGAGGTTAAGTGTTTCTCAGAATGAAATTAGATGCATCTTCAATTGTATTTCAAGGCAAAAACATAATTAAAAAGGCACTTGCAGTACATCTCTGCAATACATACAATTTCCATTATCCCTTTGAAGCCCTGCAAGTACATTAAATGCCTATTGATCTGCCAGAAATTAACCATTTATCTGCAGCCCCTCTTCTCTAGAATCTCCTAAAGCACACATTTTACAAAGCACCTCCAGAGCTCCAGAAGGCAGGAGGAGATGATCTGATGTAACACACTGCACAGCATAGAGAAGGAAGCTGAGTTTAATGTGATATCTGAGTGGAGGAAAAAGACACATCCACTTCTACACAGTCTCATAGGGAAGCATGCACAACTGAGGCTGTCAATCACTTTTGTTGAAGGGAAGGTGGGCCATCCCCAGGGATTTTGTGTGCCATAGCCTATTCAAAGTGCCTCGCGCAGATAACAGAGGGAAGAGAAAGCAGATAGAACACCTAAAAAAGAAAATGAATGCAGCCATCACATCTAAGAGTTAGAGGTGGTAAGCTGCAATATAATAAATCTTTATTTCTGGATCTATTACTGCTTCAAAAGGGAGCAAATCAGATACGTGCATTGGTAGGGTTTACATGCACTTTAACTGTAGGCTGAATTAACTTGAATGCTGCCTTTAACAACTTAAGGGCCGCCCCATGTACATGTACTGTGATAGGGTGGCCCTTAAGCGCAAAATCACATACCTGTAAGTGATTTCTGTTGTCGGCCCTGGGGGGGGGGGGGTGCGCGCGTGCTGCCGGAGTCGCGCTCCCACCGCAATTGGACACAGATGTAGCCAATCAGCAGGTCCGGCGACCGTTTGTTAGGAGAGGCAATAAACTAGGCAGACCGCCATTCTGTCAGAGAGGAAGAGAGGGGTCTTGTGTTCCTGCTAATCAGGAACACAGATGTTTCTCTTCCTCCAGTTAAACCACCAGTTAAACCACCCCCCCCCCCACACACACACACAGTTAGAAATCACTCCCTAGGAGCACAGTTAATCCTTTGTTAGCCCCTGATGTTAACCCCTTCCCTGCCAGTGTAATTTATACAGTGACAGTGTATTGGTGTCACTGGTTCCCAAAAAGTGCCAGATTTGTCTGCCGCAAAGTTCCAGAAAAAAAAGCGCTGATCACCGCCATTACTAGTAACAAAATTAAAAATATAAAAGCTCCATAAATACATCCCATAGTTTGTAGACGCTATAACTTTTTCGCAAACCAATCAATATACGCTTATTGGTATTTTTTTTTACCAAAAATATGTAGCAGAATACATGAATACATATTGGCCTAAATTGATGAAGAAATTAGATTTTTTTACATTTTTTTATTGGATATGTTTTATAGCAGGAAGTAAAAAATATTGTTTTTTTTTTTTCAAAAGTGTCGCTCTTTTTTTGTTTATAGCGTAAAAAATAAAAACGGCAGAGGTGATCAAACACCACCAAAAGAAAGCTTTATTTGTGGGGAGAAAGGACATACATTTTATTTGGGTACAGCATCGCACAACCGCACAATTGACAGCTAAAGTAAGGCAGTGCCGTATCGCAAAAAATGGCCTGGTCATTAAGGGGGTAAAACCTTCCGGGGCTGAATTGGTTAATCACCTACTTTGGCTGTTAGGGTGAAAATAACCCAAACCCAAGGTTTATAGCTAAACGATAAACATAGTATTAAGTACAAAATGTTATTAAATCTTAATAAGATCATAATATAATACAGCAGCCTCTCTACTGTATTAAAATGTATATATTTTTTAATCTTTGAATAACAGTATTCCTTTAAAAGATGAAGCCCAATGAAATAATTATGCAATAAAGTCATCTTGTAACTGAATTCAATGGGGTGAAATCACCCATCTGCCCACAAGTTAAATCCCAGTTTGGGGTCCCAGTTTGTATATTTGTATTGGATGATGACCATCCCATGTGCATGGGTTCTTTTTAATATATTGTGTGTTTCCATATCTTTTTTTTCTCTGTGCCTGGTTTACTATTTTTATAGCCCTGACATTGATAAATGACTCTTCAAAGTCTAACAACCATTATTGAAAGGGTAAAACATGGACGTTGTGCTCTCTTTTTACCATACAATATGTATGATCAATGAGAGACGTATAACACATTTCCTCTACCTTATTACAGTGCAAATTGATGCAAGCCACAAAAAATAAAAATCTCACAGTTCATTATCTTGATGCCCTCAGTATGTTCCAGTATAAATAGCAATTTTATTCCTTTATTCTTTTGTCCTTCCTTGATCTAGCTTTTAAATTGGAGAGCCGATGCAGATGGGAGGAGATGGGTGAGATTTGCGTGAAGCTCTCTTTTGCCGCGTGAAAGCAGCAAAATAGGAGGTTTAAAGATCTGCAGCTGATTATGCTGAATATAGGAAAATAGGTTGACAGTTACAGGAAATTATTGTTATATAATCATTATGAAAAAGAAAGGCGAAAATCAAAGCATGAAAAAAAGAAAATATTAGCTGTAGATCAATGCTTCTAGAGCAGTGGTACTCCACTACAGATTGTATGGACCTTAATTACCCAGCTGGGTATAAAAATAAAAGTACAGTATAATATATACATAGAAAATTGGACTATTTTTCCCCCATATCTCTTTGTTACAGATATTTGCTCAGCTTTAACCACTTGAAGACCTGGCACTTTTTGTTTTTTTTGCTAGAAAATAAGTTAGAACCCCCAAACATTATATGTAGAGTTGAGCGAACACCTGGATGTTCGGGTTCGGCCGAACTTCGCAGAAACGTTCGGGTTCGGTACCGAACGTTATCCGAACTTTACCCCGGACCCCGAACCCCATTGAAGTCAATGGGGACCCGAACTTTTCGGCACAAAAATGACTGTAAAAAAGTCCTGGAAAGTGCTAGAGGGCTGCAAAAGGAAGAAAAATGGGAGATGTTATTAGATCTGCAATCTGTCCCTCAAAGCAGTAGTAATCTCTACCTAGTCCAGTATCAGATCGTTCTGTAATGCGGGATGAGATGTTATAGATCTACAATCTGTCCTTCAAAGCAGTAGTAGTAATCTCTACCTAGTTATTATCAGTGCAATCTGTCCCTCAAAGCAGTAGTAGTAATCTCTACCTACTCAAGAAACAAGGGAGGGAAATGGGGGAGGAAAGGGAAAATGGGACTTTATATGAAGACTAAACCTAGTAAGGTTAGCTTCCATCCCTGACATAGTATTAAAAAATGTTTGCATAACAGCAAACAGAGGAAATTGGGACTTTATATGGAGCGCGTGATGGATGATCAGTAACTTGATGGAAATTTAATTTTAGTTTTATTATAATTATACATTACAATATATACATACCAAAGATACATAAAATATCACTAGACACAATAACCAACAGATTGTGTCTCATATTACAGGTAAAATTCGGTACAGACATTGTATATGGTAAAAATCACAAGGTAAACAGCCCCCGTCCATCAAAATCAATTATAATACATTTGGTAAGAATCGGTCTCATTCTGCATATTCATGACCTCAATATCTCTTGGGATTGAAATGGTGTTATGGTATCAATACCACATATAAAACATAGGCATCAAGGTAAGTAGCTATACACGTTTCGCAGCTATATGCTGCTCATCAGGAGCAATAGCCTGGTGTATCTGAAACACAGAATTAATAGGTAATAATTGTTACCAAGGCTATGAAAACGTACATCCCTCAAGATTAGACAATAGAGGGAATTGCTCACCAGGTCCGTATGCAAATGGGGTGGCATTAGGGAGCCAGAAGACGCCCATGGGAACATGGTCGGGAGCTGTGGGGGGAGGTGCAGACGCAGCGGCCCACAGTGGCAGCGCCCCAGGCAGGCACAGACATCACTGGAATGTGATGTCTGTGCCTGCCTGGGGCGCTGCCACTGTGGGCCGCTGCGTCTGCAGCTCCCCCCACAGCTCCCGACCATGTTCCCATGGGCGTCTTCTGGCTCCCTAATGCCACCCCATTTGCATATGGACCTGGTGAGCAATTCCCTCTATTGTCTAATCTTGAGGGATGTACGTTTTCATAGCCTTGGTAACAATTATTACCTATTAATTCTGTGTTTCAGATACACCAGGCTATTGCTCCTGATGAGCAGCATATAGCTGCGAAACGCGTATAGCTACTTACCTTGATGCCTATGTTTTTTATATGTGGTATTGATACCATAACACCGTTTCAATCCCAAGAGATATTGAGGTCATGAATATGCAGAATGAGACCGATTCTTACCAAATGTATTATAATTGATTTTGATGGACGTGGGCTGTTTACCTTGTGATTTTTACCATATACAATGTCTGTACCGAATTTAACTGTAATATGAGACACAATCTGTTGGTTATTGTGTCTAGTGATATTTTATGTATCTTTGGTATGTATATATTGTAATGTATAATTATAATAAAACTAAAATTAAATTTCCATCAAGTTACTGATCATCCATCACGCGCTCCATATAAAGTCCCAATTTCCTCTGTTTGCTGTTATGCAAACATTTTTTAGTAATCTCTACCTAGTTATTATCAGTGCAATCTGTCCCTCAAAGCAGTAGTAGTAATCTCTACCTAGTTATTATCACTGCAATCTGTCCCTCACAGCAGTAGTAGTAATCTCTACCTTGTTATTAGATCTGCAATCTGTCCCTCACAATCTGTCCCTCACAGCACCGGCAGCATCCTCTCCCTACACTAACCTGAGAGCATGTGACATGCAGCACTGTGACTCCAGCCTCATATAGAGGCTGGGTCACATGATGCACTGGCCAATCACAGCCATGCCATTAGTATGCATGGCTGTGATGGCTTCTAGGGAAAACCAGTGAAACGCTTGTTGATTGGCTGCCCTGCAGCTATTCAACATGCGTGATAAAATACCCCAACCCAGAACCCGAACCTGAAAGTTTTTCTCAAATGTTCGGGTTCGGGACACAGACACCCGAAAGCTCTGTACAGACCCGAACTTTACAGTTCGGGTTCGCTCAACTCTAATTATATGTTTTTTAAAGCAGAGGCCCTAGAGAATAAATTGTTGGGTTTTGCAATTTCTTTATGTTATACGGTATTTGCGCAGTGGTTTTTCAAATGCAGTTTTTGGGAAACAAACACTTTTTAAACTTTTTTGATGCAAAAAAACACAATACATAACCCAAGTGTTTGTAAAATATAAAATATGATGTCACGTCAAGTAAATAGATACCAAACATGCGCTCCCTCAGTGTGCCCTCGGTTCGGGTGGACTCAATGTCTGCTGGCGATCCGCGATCGTCTGTGAGAGAAGAAGAACAGGGAACCGCCAATGTAAACATGGCGGTTCCTCGTTCTGTCAGTGGGCATGAGAGAGATCTACTGATCCCTGTATTCAAGATCAGTCATATCTGTCATGCCCCTGGAAGCCCAACCCCCATACAGTTACAACACAGTGAGGGAACACATTTAACTCCTAGATCGCCCCCTGTAGGTTAACCCCTTCCCTGCCAATGACATTTATACAGTATTCAGTGTTTTTTTTTAGCTCTGATCGCTGTGTAAATGTCAATGGTCCCAAAAAAGTGTCAAAAATGTCCGATATGTCCACTGCAATATCGCAGTCCCAATAAAAAATCGCAGATAGCCGCCATTACTAGTAAAAAAGAAAAAATAGCAAAAACGCCATAAATTAATTCTCATGGTTTGTAAACACGGCAAATTTTGTGCAAACCAATCATTATATGTTGATTGCGATTTTTTTTCTACCAGAAATATGTAGAAGAATATTCATTGGCCAAAACTGATGAATAAATTAGTTTTTTAAATTTTTTTTGGATATGTAGTATAGCAAAAAGTAAAAAATAATGTTTTTTTTTTTTCAAAATTGTCGCTCTATTTTTGTTTATAGCCGTGATCAGAAGTGACGCAGAGGTGATGAAATACCACCAAAAGAAAGCTCTATTTGTGGGGAAAAAAGGACATTAATTTAGTTTGGGTATAACATGGTACAACCGCGCAATTGTCAGTTAAAGCGTTGCAGTGCCGAACTGCAAAAAGTGCTCCGGTCCTAAAGTGGGAAATCCCTCCAGGGCTGAAGTGGTTAAAAAAAAACACATTACTTTGTATTGCGTATTATTTAAGGAACTAACTGATATCTTTGCCATGTATGTACCTTCTCTCTGTGGAGATTAGTTAATGGAGACTATTTCTTTTTTTAAGCATTCTAATAGTCTGCTGACTTTGGTTTCTGCAGCTTGACATTACATGCTATTGCTCAGTCTGTCTTCTACTAGGACCCCCAGATCTTTCTCCATCCTGGATTCCCCTAGAGGTGCTCCCCCTAGTGAGTAATGTGGGTTTATATTTTTAGCCTCAATGTGCATTACTTTACATTTTTCAACATTAAATCTCATTTGCCATGTAGTTGTCCACCCCATTATTTCAGATAGTAATGTAGAGATTGCAATTAGTAATTATTAGCAGGGTTTGCCTGAGCCCAAAATGTTATTTCAAGGGTTCTTCCATGATAAAAGGTTAAGGAAGACTGGTGTAACCCAACCTTTAATCTTTTTACCCTAGAGGAACCTTGAAAATAGTTTTCCCACCCTTACAAAACCAAACGATCTGGGTCAAAGGGAAAAATTCCTCTTTTATTGGTGGTCAGTAGGAAGATTGCAGCCCTTACAGTCCCTTAAGACAGCTAAAGAGATTGTTGGTGTCGTGCTGCTAGCTTTGCTAAGTGGTGTTTTTCTGGAAATTACCAAATGGGAGATCAGTCAGCCACAGTTCATAAAACCCCTAGGAACCCTATGTTCTATGGAACCTTAGTTAAGAATGGCTGGACTAACCAACAGTGATATGACTTCAACTCTGCTCAATGTTTAAATATTTTTTCTTACATATTTTTATGCTTAACGTACCTAATTGGTACCCTATTTGAATTGTGGAGGGATCCTTTTTGGATCTCCTTGTTTTTTGGATACTATTGTCATAAGTCGTGTCTTATATGAGACGATTGTATTTTATTACTGGTTTCAATAAAAGTTTGTAAACAAAAAAAAGCACATTACTATTTTCTAACACGAGTCGCCTTAACGCATCTGGGTGACATTCAAAATGAAGGCACTTTTAGGCCGGTTTCACAAGGGGTTCAGCTTGTATAAGATCAGCGTGATCAGAAAGCTTTGACGAAGCATTTGCTTTCCGTAAGCTTTGATGAAGCTTTTAGGCTCCATGCCCAATAGCATTTTTATATAAGCGCAAAAAAGTTAGTAAAAAAAAAGGCTGTATGAAAACTGCTGATAACAGCATTTAGTAGCATTTTAGTAGCATTTAGGAGAAAATGCGTGAATGTCCTTACATGGCCTAGTCAAATACCCAGACTTAAACCACATTGAAAAACTGGGGAATGACTTGAAGACTGCAGTGCACAAACGGTCACCATCAAATTTAACTGGACTTGAGCAGTTCTGCAAAGAACAGTGGGCAAATCTTGCAAAGTTTAGATGTGCAAAGTTAGTAGAGACAAATCCCAACAGACTAAAGGCTGGAATTAAAGCAAAATGTGGTTCAACACAACACCGACATAAGGGGGGTGATCCTTTTTCCAACTCACTGATTCTGCATTTGAATTTTTTTTTATTTTTTTTCTGACATATATCTTTCACTTGGATGTTATAAGTTGCACTAGTAAATACAGCTGGATAAAACAAAAACCGTGTCTGTCTTCAATTCAGTTTGCAAAACAATAAAATGGGATTATTTTAAAGGAGGTGATTCTTTTCCACTGTATGTGTGTTACAGCAGAAATATAACTGGCCCTTATTATCATTTTCATGTGACGTCAATTTAAACCATCTGATCCCCCAATTTCTACATTCCATTTATATTTATCTTAGAGCTTTTATCAGCATCGTTATGGTCAGATCTCAGTAAAGCCGCTGCCGCTCAATTGATGCCAAAAGAGTTTATAACAAGCCGTCAAACTTTTCCTTCTGACTTAGGTAGCAAGGCAATTTCAGTGTTTGAATAACTCTACAAGAAGCTATTAATTTCTCTTCAATTTTTTTCTTTTAGCGTACAATCATCGGAAAATGTCATCCCATTTGCAGCCATTCAATACTGTTCCTTTCTGTCATCTTCATTAGGACACAGAGAATCCTTGAAAATACCCAGCTTCCTGGCTCATTTGCATGTTTCTATTGAGAATGCAGACACAGCTATAGGAAACAAATGACTGTATGCGAGTCCCTTGCTGCATCCGCCCTTTTCACCAATTAAATCATCTTCTAAGGGAAGGTGGGAAGGCTAAGAGTCTTAGATATTATTATTTGATAGAGTAAGCACATAGAGCAGCCAATGTGAATATCGAGGAATACATTGATCTCACAGCAGGCACAAATAAACTCAGCGTTAATTATACTGTACAATTAGTACCACTAATGACATACTGTATGTATATATCGCCTCTGCATTGTAACAGCGCTAGTGCTGAGAGTTTATAACAAACAAAATCTCCCGTGCTCAACAGTAATGCAATGGCAATGGAAGTGGCATAGAATTCTGACAGTTCACAAAAGAAACACAGGCCTTGCTGACCTCCAAGGGTCAGGGGTAGGGTTGCCACCCCATCCCTTTAAAACATAACACATATTAATTACACAGGTTCTGTGGCTGATTACGGTGATCATTTAACTCACTTGGTGCCTTATCTGCATGTAATTCATATGTATTCAGGTTTAAAGGGATGAGGTGGCAACCCTAGTCAGGGGACGCCTAGTAATTGTACAGTATATGCTTTATTATTATTTTTTTATTTTCTCTATTTTTTTCTATGGAAGTGAAAGATGAGGTCAGCTTGGGTGACAGGTTGAAGGGGACCTTTTCATTTTATGTTTTTCAGTTCCAGTCTCTAAAGATAAACTCTCAGCACTGTAAAAGAATGAAAAGAGGGTGCACCAGCCTTGCGCATTACCCAAGTAAATTTATTAAAATCCAAAGGAAGAAAATGTACTCTCAAACAAAATGGAAAATAAAGGCATATCAAAGTCCACAAAGGACTAACAGCAACCAGGTCATCAGGACTATGTCCAGCAGGCCGGAACAACAGCCCAGGTTGCCGGGAAGAGGCTCTTGTCCCCATCGACATGGGGAAAGGTGCTTTGGGGGGCAGAGCCCCCCCAAAGCACCCAACCCCCCCATGTTGAGGGCATGCGGCCTGGTATGGTTCAGGAAGGGGGTGGAGGGTGCTCACTCGTCCCCTGCCTTTTCCTGACCTGTCAGACTGCATGCTCAGATAAGGGTCTGGTATGGATTTTGGGGGGGACCCTACGCCGTTGCAGAAAAAGCACACTGGACTGCATGTGGTGTGAACTGCCCCTAATACCCCTTTATAAACTTCTAAAGGGATGCCATCACAGCATCATTTTTCTTTAGACCACTGACAGAGCACCAGCTAGTTATAATGAGCCAGATCCTCCCATTCAGAATCAGCCTGCAATCCGTCATGTGAAATAAACAGCTAATTCTTCAGAGCCCAAAAAGGTAGGAATGTGCTACAATATTTGCAAAAATTCCTGCAATGTGCATTGATCACCCAAATGGGGTTGTTTTTACTAGAAAAAAGTGTAATTATTCTTTCAAGAGATCATGTTACCTTGCCCATTAATAAGGAGGGGGTGATGTCTGTCCCCCTCTGTGCTCTGACACCAGCCATCACCAATGAGTATTTTGGTGGCAGCTGCAACAGAGGCAGTTTAATGCTGGAGAGGCGAGTATGAAGTTCCAATGGGTGGTTTTTACATAAACACTGTCACTTTACTTTGAATGGACTAGGCTGCAGTATATTTTTAAAAGAATAAAAAATAATATACAGTACTTTATGTAATTGCTATACAAACCATTCAGTAGTTTTTTTTATATACCTAAAATGACATTTGCTTTTCTATGTGCAGAAATCCTTTTTTTTCTAAAATCACCAAATAATTATGATTTCTCTTTCTCAGTAACCATGGCAACACTTTTGAGTTTGTAGTTTGAATTTTCCAAAAGTCCCATGACCATCACCCTGCTTCTGTAAATAGCTTCATACCTCTTCCAGAGAATGCCTAGAAATTCATCCTTAGCCTGGGTCCACACTGCTGCGGTTCAGACACCGCATGCAATTCACACAGGAATCGCAGCACAAGGGGTGTCTCTGGGGTACGATTTGAGCCATGGATTTATATGGTTCAAATCGCACCGTATTCACACCAAACTGGTGCAGGTCCCTTTTTTTATTCGCAATAGAATCGGATCGCATGGATGTTCACACCCATGAAGCTGATGATATCCAGTAAGAAAGTGTAGCACCTCATAGAGCTACTGTTATGTTATATTTAATTTTTGGCCTCCCTGTAACCAGAGAGAGCATTATTTGATTAGTTAGGTCTGTTCTGGGCTATATAGGTATGGGCTCAATTACTTCCCCTGTCTCCTAGTGGACCCTGGGACATAGTGGGTGGCAGAACGATGACCCCAGCTTGCATGTTAATGTCTCCCCAGCCAATCTCTGGTCAATAAGGCAGGTAACCAGCAGGGGGATGAGGGAGGTATAAATATGCCAGAGCCTTGCTCCTGGGGGAGTAAGACCCAGCCTGAGGGTTGCGGCATCCCTGGGACATTTGCCTGGAGCTACAAGCACCTTTGTGGGGACTCAGCTACGGTTCGGCTTGGGGACCCCACAAAAAAAGGCTTGCATGGCCTGTTCTCTGACGCGAATGAATGTAAAATGTTGTGTGCCAGACTGCTATGTGCCTATCAGGGAATAGAACCTGAGATCAAACTGTCAGACCAATCCAGTCTGTGTGCTACACATACAAGATGTTTGAATTTCAACCAATTGGCTTTTTCTTTGCATTGAATGCTGGGACTTGCAGAGTACAGAACCCCACTTCTCATACTCCTTCAATCCCAGAGCTCTTTTACGTGCAACAGGCAGAGAGAAGCTACACACAGCAGGTTTCATTTTACAAATATCCATATGGGATACTTTGAGCTGTCTGCGGAGAGATGCGAGTCCAGACCATAACCATGGTGGCTCTTAGACCTCTCATAAAGCCCAAGATTGTCAAGAAGCAGATTAAAAACATCATTCATCACCAGCTGGACCATTATGTTAAGATTAAGCCAAAGAGGCACAAGCCTAAAAGTATTGATAACAGAGCCCACATAAGGACCAGATTCTGATGCCCAATAATGGATAAAAAGAAAAGAGAATTGGCGCCTATGAGTTAATGAGAGCTGAAAAGTGTCGCTGCCCCTTTAAGGCTAAATATAGCATATAGTGAAAACAGTATAGCTAAAGCTCAATACATAAAAATATAAATTGAAATTATAAAAGCATATCACAACTGTGCAAAAAACATAGTGAATGAATAGTACATGCAATCTTCATGATTAGTGTTGAGCGAACCCGGACTGTAACGTTCGGGTCCGTACCGAACTTTAGGGTGTCCGTGGCACGGACCCGGACCCGGACATTTCAAAAATCGTTCGGGTTAAAGTTAAATATAAAAATACATAACTCGAAATCGATATGACAAAAGTGATATACGATATAAATCGGAATTTCCCCGTCGCTGTGAAAAGTCGAGAGTAATTGAGTATCCGCGGTTAAGAGAAAAGAAAAATAGGTAATAACCCGTAGTCTTAGACCAGGAATACACCCGAGACAATAGTTATGAAAATCCGAACACGGAGAAACCGAATTAGAATTGTATTACCAGGTCGACCACTACTTACTACAAAAATTAGACGAAGAACTGTTAGAACCCGAAATACTCTCCAGATTCTCGGTGGTACCAATACCAGACCTGAGCGTAGAGAGGCGTCTGTCGAGTTTCATAGG
>BLSH010068394.1:761865-792689 GCA_018402905.1 Glandirana rugosa
TAATTTATTTTCCCTATCCCCATTTATTTGTAGGGCACTTGCCCTAGTTTGAAGATGATTTTAGAACAGTTATATGGCTTCTACCGTTAATTAATACTTTTCAGACACAGTTTGAAGATGATCCACATTCACCTCCATTTTTGCTTTTTTTATGTTTTTATTTTTTTAAAAATATTTACAGTTATTTCCCTGTCCCCATTTTTTTGTAGGGCACTTGCCCTACCCTTACCCCCATTTTACTTCCTTTTGCAGCCCTCTGGGGCTTTCCAGGACTTTCCTACAGCCATTTTTGTGCCTAAAAGTTCGGGTCCCCATTGATTTTAATGGGGTTCGTTGTCCGTGCGATCGTTCGGGTTCCGTCCGGACCCGGACCCGGACTTTGTCCCGAAGTTCGGACGGACCAGCAGAACCCGAACTTCCAGGTGTTCGCTCAACTCTATTCATGATAAACAAATAAGTCCATGCGATGTGAACCCAACACCATGTGAGATTTTCTTCTAATCCAATATGTTAAGTGATAGTAGTCCACCAGTGTGCAACACGGGTATAGATGGCAATTCACCAGTTGTTTTGACCCCTTTTTACAGGACGGTCAAAGATCGCTTTTGGAAAGCCTAGCTCTGTTTAGGTTCGTCATTCATAGCAAAGAGCAAATAAAAATATTCACTGTCTATTTTACACAGCAGGGCTATGCACATCACAGCCCACATTTCATGGCCCTTTTTCACTTTTACTTTTATCTAATCAACTTCAAGAGAGAAAAATTGAACAACGAGGCCACACTCGACAGAAATCCCACTACAGGTGGTCACCTAGTTACAAAAATCAGACTTACAAATGACTACTATTTACAAACGGGGGGAGACAACAGGAAGTGAGAGGAAATCTACCCCTAGGAAGGGAAATTCACTCCTGTAAGAGTCATTATGGGAAAAAGGTGTCTCCACTGATGCTTTATCACCAATCCTTGTTTCCACAACAACCCAAAATTTTCAAAATCCAATTATCATTGGGACAGGAAGTGAGGTGAAATCTTCTGAACAGAAACATAGAGGGCAAAACAAACATTACAGGGGTGTTACCCCTTCCCTATGCTATACAAAAAGCTTAAAATATTTTTTTTGGCTGGAGCTACACTTAAAAAATGTACCTGTTCTGATTTACAAACAAATTCGACTTATGAACAAACCTACAGACCCTATCTTGTTTGCAACCCGGGGACTGCCTGTGCTAAGCTTATTGTGTATAGCTGGCTGTTGACACAGTCCCTGCCCTTAAGCCACGCTTCTCTGACATGATTCACCCCTCTTTGCAGGGGCTTACACTGATACACTGTGGGACACTGCATGTGATTTGCACAGGAATTGCAGCACATTCCTGTACGAATTACATGTAGTGTCTCTGGGGTGTGATTTGAGCCATGGATTTGTATAGATCAAATTGCACCGCATTTGCACCTGACTGATGCCGGACCCTTTTTTTGTCTGCACCAGAATTGGATCGCATGGGTGTTCACACCCATGCAATCCGATTCTGCAAATCGCACTGTGTTTTGCAAACCGATTGGGGGGTGTCATTAGCTTAACATACACTCCGCAATCGGTTCGTATAGACGGGTTGTGATTTAGATGCGGTGCCGAATCTGCAGCAAATTTGCTGTGAATTCACATCCCATCTAGTGTGAACCCAGGCTTAGGTTCTTAGGGTTTAAATGTGTCAGAGGGGTGTGGCGTAAGATTGGGGACTGTGTCAACTGCCAGCTATACACAATAAATTTACCAGTGGGATTTCCATCGAGTGAACGCCCTCATTCTTCAATTTTGCTCTCATGAAGTATGTTAAATAAAAGGAAAAGTGAAAAAAGGACCATGAAATGTGGGCTGTGATGTGCTTACCCTGTGGAGTAAAATAGGGCATTAATAGGGTTATCTGCTCTTTGCTATCAATGACCACCCTAAGTAGTAGGTGGTGCGAAGTCTACTTTAGAAGAACTCCATGGGATAGCACAGATAAGAGCGGGGACTGTGTCAGCTGCCAGCTATACACAATAAATTTACCAGTGGGATTGCCATCAAGTGAGCACCCTCGTTCTTCAATTTTGCTCTCATGAAGTTTGTTAAATAGAAGGAAAAGTGCAAAAAGGGTCATGAAATGTGGGCTGTGATGTGCATAGGCCTGTGTGGAGTAAAATAGAGAGTTAATATGGTTATCTGCTCTTTACTATAAATTACCACCCTAAGTAGTAGGTGGTGCAAAGTCTGCTTTAGAAGAACTCCATGGGACAGCACAGATAAGAGCGGGGACTGTGTCAACTGCCAGCTATACACAATAAATTTACCAGTGGGATTGCCATCGAGTGAGCACCCTCGTTCTTCAATTTTGCTCTCATGAAGTTTGTTAAATAAAAGGAAAAGTGCAAAAAGGGTCATGAAATGTGGCCACATTTCATGACCCTTTTTGCACTTTTCCTTTTATTTAACAAACTTCATGAGAGCAAAATTGAAGAACGAGGGTGCTCACTCGATGGCAATCCCACTGGTAAATTTATTGTGATGTGCATAGGCCTGTGTGGAGTAAAACAGAGAGTTAATATGGTTATCTGCTCTTTACTATAAATTACCACCCTAAGTAGTAGGTGGTGCAAAGTCCACTTAAGGAGAACTCCATGGGACAGCACAGGCTCCATACCTTGGCTTGCATTTTAATAATGGGATGTAAAATGCAGACTACAGTGTCGAGTAAAGCTCTCTGCTATGAATAGACTCCTCCTAATAATATCACCCAAAAGTCTTTGGAGTGCACAGGATAATATACCCTGTTGGTGAGCGCCAAGAACTAGAGTTTAGAAACATCAACCTATCACTCTCCATACAATGTTTTTTCCTACCAGGTTGAAAAGCACAAAACAACATTTTAGTAAAAAAAAAAATTAAATAAAATGTTATCAAGGTATAGAATTTGGCCACGCACTGGATATGCCGGTTGCTTGCTGGGAAATGTCCGGAAAGCAGAGAAGAGGAAAATATAATCATCGGTAGAAAACCATGAAAAATGAATTTTCTGCTTAAAAGCTTTCAATCATTTGACTATTATAAAGCATACCGATTATTCTCCCGGGGTTTCAACTCCTAACTTCTCTTGAAAACAGTTTTCTCAAAGCATCATCTGACTTTTTTTTCCTTCCCACCACTAAAGAAGCACCACAGGTGTATTATTTTATTCAGGTCCTGCAGGAAATTCACACAGCATTTCAAAGTTGAACAGGAAGAGTCAAACTACTCACCCCCAGTCGCCACAGTGATCTCACGCAGAAAATGTCCGTAAAATGGAAAATCAAATGACAGGTTCACTCTCTGCAAGGGACAATATCAAGGAAAAAAAAAGTCATTGTTTTTTGTATGTGAAAGAAAATGCTAAATTAAAGTTTTATGTCAAAGTGTTTTATTCATTCTATTCCACCAAACACTCCTTCATTTTAGCTGGTAATAAAGCCTAGTTTCAAGCTGTTGCCATAGAAACAATGCACCCAGCGTAATTGAGAATTTCTGTAAAAGGAAATGCTTAGCATACTCTGAATGTATTTTTCCATCATCAAAATAGTTTAACCTTAAGTCTGAGAAAAAAGCAAATCCTCCCATGTTTTGTACTATCAATATTGAAACTTGTACATAAATCTAGTATTTATTAGCAAAGAGAAAGGTCAGTACAGTGGGCCTGTAGAGCAGAAGAAAAGGAAAGTCTCTAGTTCTCATAGCAATATGAAGAGTCATAATCCCCCTTTTCTATCTGGCGCTTTTTTGGAAAATGGCTTCACTCTGATTGGCTGCAACAGCTTTGCGCTTAGTTTAGATCTTATTTTATAGCAGCTACAATATCGTTTGTGTATCATATTCTCTATCCCAGGGGTCAAACTTTCTAAATAAAAGGTCTGTTTACTGTTCTTCAGACTTTGGGGGACGGGGGGGGGGGGGGGGGTAGACTGTGGCCCATGGAAGTAGAAAATATCCTGGTTTCAGTGACATTAAACAATGCCTCATCTTTGGTGTCAGTGGGTGGAATAGTGCTCAATCATTGGTGACATAGGGAGGAATAGTGTCAATGTTTTTGGTGTCATTGGGAGGAATAGTGTCAATGTTTTTGGTGTCATTGGGAGGAATAGTGTCAATGTCTTTGGTGTCAGTGGGTAGAATAGTGCTCAATCGTTGGAGACATAGGGAGGAATAGTGCCAATGTCTTTGGTGTCAGTGGGTGGAATAGTGCTTAATCGTTAGTGACATAGGGAGGAATAGTGTCAATGTCTTTGGTATCATTGGGAGGAATAGTGCCCCATTGTTGTTGTTAGTGGCAGGAATTATACCCCAATTGTTGGTGTCAGTAGATGGAATTGTGTCCCAAGGGCCAAATAAATGCAAATATGGGGGAATATGCACTCGTTAGGGGCACTATAATGTGCCACATCCCAAATAATGTGAACAAAAGAGATACTCCCTCAATGATTGGGACTTTTTAGGCACAAAGTAATGTTGAATCTGTGTAGCTTAAAATTTAACAATTTTTATTGTTAAATTCAAAGCATATTCTGAGTACTGTCTTTTCCATCTGCTGCCCCCCTTTGGTGGTATCCTGGACCCCCTGTGGAACCTGCCGGCCCCCTGGTCCCTCTGGGCGGTTGTTCGGAGCCTAATTATCTCAGTGAGATCTATTTATACCATTCTTCCCCTGACCCCCTGCAGAGTCCAAATTGTTTTTTTCGTATACATTTAGTCTTTGCTCCAGCAAGTTTGATCCAAAGTGTTATCTATAATCGTCTTTGAAACACCACTGAGGAAGGAACGCATCCAAAATGCATCAGGTGTAACAGACGTCTCTACAGATACCACCACTCTTCACTGGTTGTTTTTATAACATTTTATAACATTAATGCTGTATACATCATGATTTTATGATGTTTTTGTACAAATAAAAATTGTTAAATTTTAAGCTACACAGATTCAACATTACTTTGTGCCTAAAAAGTCCCAATCATTGAGGGAGTATCTCTTTTGTTCAAGGGCCAAATAAAGGCAAGCAAAGGGCCTCATCCGGCCCTCGGGCCACAGTTTGGAGGCCACTGCTCTCCCAAAATTCAAGTCTAATAGGGGTTGTGGCACCTTAGGTGCAAAAAGAGTTAAAGTACATTTGCTATGATAATAATTTTCCTAAAATGGCCTCCAAACTAAAAAGACCTTTAGACATCTCGGGGGCCAGTTGTAAGCTGGCCTGCTCCCTTACTCCTCCTATTACTTTCTGTTGAAATCTAGGAACAAACATGGAGGTAATAGGGATGCACACCCCAAATATTGTACTACAGAAGAAAATCGAGAATTCCGCCAAGGTTTTTATTTTCAGTAAACAGACCATCAAGCAAATTTCAATATATATATATTTTAAAAAAGTGGATTACACAATTGTTACAAAATATGAGCTCCGGGCTCATAAATTCTCATGATAAGCCATCTATCATAATAACATGAAATGTAGGCAGGTATACTCAAGGCATTTTTTTTAAATTTTACAAAAGATCCTGCCCCAAACTCCCCAATGCATTTTGACCAAGTAAATGAAAGTGTTCTTCAAGGGGGCTGTGTTATCTGGATACAAAGACATATCAAACCTTATAAGTACATGGTATCACAGGGTTTTAACCACTTCAATACCGGACGTTTATACCCTCTTCCTGCCCAGACCAATTTTCAGCTTTCAGCGCTCTCACACTTTGAATGACAATTACTCTCTCATGCTACACTGCACCCAAACAAAATTTTTATCATTTTTTCACACAAATAGAGCTTTCTTTTGGTGGTATTTAAGAATTTTGCAAATAAGTAACTTTTGTTCATAAATTTGGGCCAAAACCTATACTGCTACCTATCTTTGGTAAAAAATAACCCAAATAAGTGTATATTTTTTGGTCTGTGTGAAAGTTATAGTCTACAAACTATGGTGCAAATCATCGAAAATTCATCACACCTGATGCACTGATGGCCTATCTCATTTCTTGAGGCCCTGAAATGTCAGGAAAGTACAAATACCCCCCAAATGACCCCATTTTGAAAAGTAGACATTCCAAGGTGTTTAGTAAGAGGCATGGCAAGTTTTTTGAAGTTGTACTTTTTTCCCCACAATTCATGGGAAAATTAAGAATTTTTTTTTTTTTGCACAAAATTGTCATAACAAGAAGTTATTTCTCACACACAGCATATGCATACTTCCAATTACACCCCAAAATACATTCTGCTACTCTCCCCGAGTATGGCGATACCACATGTGTGAGACTTTTTCACAGCATGGCCGCATAGAGAGGTCCAACATGCAGGGAGCACCGTCATGCATTCTAGGAGCAGAATTTTCACATCTAATTTCCTAACGACCTATTACACTTTTGAAGGCCCTGGAGCACCAGTACAATGGAATTACCCACAAAATGACCCCATTTTGGAAAGCAAACACCCCAACGTATAATCTATGAGGCATTATGAGTATAGTATGCACATAGCAAAAATTACCCCTCAAAATATATTCTGCTACTCATCCCGAGTATGGCGATACCACATGTGTGAGACTTTATCACATCCTGGCCACATAAAGAGACCGAACATGCAGGGAGCACCGTCAGGCGTTCTAGGAGCATAAATTACACATAAAATTTAATTCATACCTATCACACTTTTGAAGGTCCCGGAGCACCAGGACAGTGGAATTACCCCCAAAATGACCCCATTTTGGAAAGCAAACACCCGAGGTATATTCTATGAGGCATGGGCTGCAGATAGGTACTCGGGTACTCTAATGGGCTGCAGATAGGTACTCAGGTATTCTGATGGGCTGCAGATAGGTACTTGGGTACTTTGATGGGCTGGAGACAGGTACTCGGGTAATCTGATGGATTGGTAATAGGTTCTTGGGTACTCTTATGGGCTGCAGATAGATACTTGGTTACTCAGATGGGTTGGTGACAGGTACTTGGGTACTCTGATGGGCTGGTGACAGGTACTCAGATGGGCAGGTGACAGGTACTCGGGTACTCAGGTGGCCAGGTGACAGGTACTCGGGTATGCTGATGGGCTGGTGACAGGTACTTGGGTACTCAGATGGCAAGTGACAGGTACTCTGGTAGGCTGATGGTCTGGTGACAGGTACTCGGGTACTCTAATGGGCAGGTGACAGGCACTTGGGTACTTTGCTGGGCTGGTGACAGGTACTCAGGTTCTCTTATGTGCAGGTGACAGGTACTCAGGTACTCTGATGGGCTGGTTACAGGTACTTGGGTACTCAGATGAGTTGGTGACAGGTACTCTGGTACGCTGATTGGCTGGTGACAGGTACTCTGATGGGCAGGTGACAGGTACTCGGGTACTCTGATGGGCTGGTGACAGGTACTCTAATGGGCAGGTGACAGGTACTCGAGTACTCTGATGGGCTGGTGACAAGTACTCGGGTACTCTGATGGGCTTGTGACAGGTACTCAGATACTCTAAAGAACAGGTGACAGGTACTCTGATGGGCAGGTAACAGGTTCTCGGGTACTCTGATGGGCAGATGACAGGTACTCGGGTACTCTGATGGTCTGGTGACAGGTACTCGGGTACTCTGATGGTCTGGTGACAGGTACTCGGGTACTTTGATGGGTTGGTGACAGGTACTCAGGTACTCAGATGGGATGGTGACAGGTACTCGGGTACTCAGATGGGCAGGTGACGGGTACTCGGGTACTCTGATGGACAGGTGACGGGTACTCGGGTACTCAGATGGGCAGGTGACAGGTACTCGGGTACTCTGATGGGCAGGTGACAGGTACGCTGATGGGCTGTGACAGGTACTTTGATGGGGTGGTGACAGGTCCTCTTTATTGGGGGGGGGTGATCAGTGTGCTTGGTGTACAGTAGGTGGTAATGAGCTGTTACCGCAACCTCCCTGTCACACACGATCGGTGTGTGACAGGGAGAACCGTGGTAACAGCTCGTTACCACGGTTTGTTTACATCACATGACCGGCCGTGATTGACACAGCCGGTCACGTGGTAAAGAGCCAATTCTATTGGCTCTTTACATGGATCGGAGCTGGGCTTTGTCCGAGGGACAAGCCTCAGCCCCGATTGCCGCGCACGAGCGGCGTGCACGGGAAGATCGGTAGTGACCGGCTGTGATTGGACACAGCTGGTCACGTGGTAAAGAGCCAATTTTATTGGCTCTTTACCCCGATGGGGGGGGACATGACCCCCTGGCAGACGATCGATCCGTGATCGCCGCAGTAGCAGTGAGAAGCGGCCAACGTCATATGACGTCGGCCCGGATCAACGAGAGGTTCCTGCCGACGTCATTTCACAATGACTCGGTAAGGAACTGGTAAAACTAATACCTTTCTGTTGGCCAATAACACCACCCATTATACTAATTGGCCAATATGACGGGGTGTGCGTGTGGGAGGGGAAACCAAAGTATCTATATTTGCATACTAGAACACCCTAGAATTTAGGGTTCCCAGAACTCTTCACAAGACACCTAAACGGCATGAGTATTCTAGTCCTGAAGGCTGTCTACAAAGATTATTCTAGTGACAGGTGTACTATGAACATTTCAGTTTGGCTTATACTTAACATGCTTAGGTTTGGAATTTGGATGACATGTTCACACACATCATCTGGCTAGTTATTATCACAGTATTTTACTAGAACTGTGTATTTATCTGCTCTAAAATCTTTAAACCTGGACTCCAGGAATGATTTGTGTTGTATACTTACGTTGGTGCAGCTTGGTACAATGTAGTATGCATGTTTCACACCTGATGGGCTGCTAGGGAAGCCAGAAATGACTGTAGTAGTCAGCGCTGCTCCCAAATTCCAAATCTTCTGGGTCTCACTGGGGTTTTGTGCAAGCAACTTCCCCTATGCACACGGGGGGTCACTTGCTTGGCACCGCCACAATCCAGAGAATGCCACGTATTTCTTTCAGTGAATACTGGGCATTCTCTGACTGGACATTGTGACATCACTGCCCCTCCTCTCCATCTCATTCATGAGAGAACCCCATTCATTCAATGAAAAAAAAAAAACAACACCATGTTCTATGGAATTCAGCGGAAGCAAGCAAGCACCCCCCATGTTCAGTATGTAGAGAGGAAGACACTTGCACAGAACCCCAATAGGACCCAGAGGATAGTGGCTATCACTGTAGTAGCACTGACATCCACAGTGATTGTCAGCTTCCCCAGCCACCCATCAGGTATGAGAGATGCATACTTACATTGTGCCAAGATGGACCAATATTAAGTATGCAACACAGATTTAAGTTGTGGGCTTTGAAAAGCCTTGCATTGCAGAGTATTATGGAGTTGTCCATCATTGAACTGTATGAGGACATCATATTTATTTATATATATGGTGATGTCTCCTGGGGTGGAGTTTTAATACCATGGGGTGGAGAGGTTCTCTTTACATCTGTTCTAATATCTGGCCTCATTAGATGGTATTCATTTTTATAATCTACAGTGCACTACACTATGTCATAAATATAAAGTTCAGTGCATGATCCTCCATATGATCCTCCATTACATTATTTCACATTTCCGGACATTGTAAGACTTCAAAGATCTGGCACATATGCAGTGGTGTGCAGGGTTACATCGCAGACTGACACAATTAATATTGCATGTTGATCAATAATCCTGTCTATCACTGAATAAAATCATTTTTTTGAAAGTCTCATTCTTCGTGGAACACAACATCATATACCCATAATTGCAGAATGTGAACTATAGGACCATCAGCCTTCATTCTGGAATACATTTCTGATTATAACACTACTACACACAGTGGGCATGTTTATTGCATGTGAGGAGGTGGCATTGTATGGAAAGGACCCCTAAAACCATTTCGCCAGAGATGATCACATACATGTCTCCCATGGAGGTAGGTAGATGGCATATACTGTACCTAAAAATGTATGAGCTGCCACTCCAATCCCAACTGTAATGCAAAAAATCTCTGTAATAAACAGCTGCTGCAATCACCTATGTGTGCTCACCACCACAATAAGGCCTCATACACACGGACGTTTTTTAGCGTCGCGTTTTTTAGCATTTTTTTCAGCTCTCCATGTTATTCAATGGCCCCATAAAAACGGAAACGTTTTTGAGCTGTAGATGGCGTTGGCGTTATTAAGCTGCAATTTGAACTCGGGACCCGCCCGTTCCGAGGCTGTAACATTATGGCGTTTTTGACACTGAGCTGGCAAAATGCTCACTAACGCGCATTGACGCCGTAACGATGTTAACCGGCGTTTTTAGCGGCGGCGTTTTCAGGTTAAAAAATAGCAGAGGAATGTTTTTTTTTAACCACTTCAGCCCCGGAAGGATTTCCCACTTTAGGAGCAGAGCACTTTTTTTTGATTCGGCACTGCTTCGCTTTAACTGACAATTGCGCTGTTGTGAGACGTTGTACTCAGACAAAATTTGCTTCCTTTTTTTCCCACAAATAGAGCTTTCTTTTGGTGGTATTTGATCACCTCTGTGTCATTTCTGACTTTTTGCTAAAATATAAATACAAAAAAAGAAAAATACAAAAAAAATTTTTTTCCATCGGTTTTGGCCGATTTCGATTTTTTTCATATTTTTGGTAAAAAAAATTGCAATCGGTGTTTATTGATTGGTTTGCGCAAAAGTTGCTGCGTTTACGGACGATGAGAATTCTTTTCTGGGGTTTTTATTTATTTATTTATTTTTACTAGTAATGGCGGCGATCTGCGATTTTTAGCAGTACTGCGATATTGCAGCGGACATGTCGGACCATTTTGACACTTTTTTGGGACCATTGACATTTATACAGCGATCAGTGCTATAAAAATGCACTGATTACTGTGTAAATGTCACTGGCAGTGAAGGGGTTAACCTGCAGGGGGCGCTCTAAGGGTTAACTATGTTCCCTGGGCGTGTTCTAACTGTGTGTCGGCTGGGCTGGCTGGGGAAAGGGGATGATCACGGCTTCCAACTTACACGGAGCCCCGTTCTCTAACTGCGGGGGGGGGGCATCGCGGGTAGCCGGCGGCGATCGAGTCCACCATACCCGCTCCCTGGCCCCTCCTGGACACAGTGAGCTCGCGAGCGCAACTCCGGCGGCACGCGCACACTCACAGCACTAGTTATCGCAGCCGCTGTCATATGACGGCGGTTTGCGATAACGAGCCACTCTGTCGCCGTCAGACTACGGTCGGCAAGTGGTTAAAGAACACCTATTGACGCCAACGCTCACTAACGCACATTGACACCGATGCAAAAAGCTGGCGAAAATGCTGATTTTTGCCTGATGTCGGTCCCGACATTTTGCTATTACACCCGTGTGTATGAAGTCTAAATGAAAATAAAAATAAAATAGTTCTGATACAGCACTACTGTGTACACAAATAAGTAAAACATTGAAAGTAATTGTGATACCAAACAATGGGGTTGATTTATTAAAACTGGAGAGTGCAAAATCTGATGCAGCTCTGCATTAAATGTGTCCCTAGGGAGTGCTTTCTAAATAGGGGGTGCTTGTACTGTGGGAAGACAGAGATTCATGTTCCTGATTAGCAGAAACACAGGATCTCTGTCTTCCCTTGTCACAGAATGGCGATCTGCCTTGTTTAAATTGGCTGTTCCGCCTCTGTTGGGAACAATCGGCGGTGTCCAATCACAGTGGAAGCGGGTCAGCGGCAGCGTGTGTGGGCCCTGCAGACCCAGCGCAGGTACATGATTCTGCCCAGAGGAGCCGCTGCCCCGCAGTACGTGTACGCTTCACTCTTCATGCTCAGTGTACACATAATAAAGAAAAGTATCTCTATTGGCTTCTGTTTATGCAATTGATCCCCCAAGCCTAGATGGCCCATAAGGCCCCTCTCCTTCTCTGTGCACTGGGGTGCTGAAGAATCCAGTGCCCATTAGCATTGAACACCAGTGGTTTAGTGGAAAATCCCTTTCATATGCTAAAGGGCATGCAAGTTGGTATCCACTTAGCAGGAGGTTGCCTGCCACTCTGCTATGGGGGATAAAAGTTTGCATACCAGGCTTATTATGTCTGAAGGGGGCATTCTTTTTTTTTTTTTTTTTTTTTACAAAACTTTACATATAGTAAATAAAAAAATTAAACAAAAATTCTTCCTGGTCCTGGAACCAGGTTAAAACGGTTGTCAACTTCGTGACAACCACTTTCACCTACATGTAAGCCTATAATAAGGCTTACCTGTAGGTGTTCTGCATATTTCCTAAACCTGTACGGTTCAGGAGATATGCAGTGTACTAGCATTGTCGACGTCATTTCAGCACATGAGCAGTGAACAAACGGCCTCCGTGGCGCTTCTTCTCTGGGATCGTGCCGTGACTGGGGGCTCCTGCGCGCATGCGCGGGAGTGACGTCACGCAACTCCGGCCAGTCACAGCGCCGGAGATCGCGGCCCCGGAAGGAAGAGGGGCAGAAGATGAACGCTGCCTGCACAGGGGACAGCGCTGGACGTCACAGGCTTTGTTTCCAGGTAAGTGACACATAATGGGCTACTATGTGATGCATAGTAGCCCATTATGCATCTACTTTACAGGGGACTATAGAGGAAGTAAACCCAATCTGGGTTTACTTCCTCTTTAAAACACAATTTCAGCACTATGGAGAGCTCAGGACAGCTAATTTATTCTCTGGTTTCAATCCTCTCTGCTTACTGCAACTGTGACTATCACTAGGTGTTTACTGGCTGTCAGATTCACCTGGTGCACATTGACATCACCATATTTAGGGTGAATGTGACTGTGAAATGTCAGGTGAATAAAGAAAGGATGAAATGCTGACAGAAATACATTTTAGAACTAAAAAATACCCCGCGCTTATCCCAATTATTCCTAAACCAAAAAAGGAGCTGCTACTTGTGTAATCCTGAATACAAGACTTATCAATAAATTCAAAAAAAGCAAGTTTGCATCCCCCTTACTCAAAAAATAATTATGTTATAGTATATACTAGAGATTATATCATCACAAAAAAAAGTTGAAAAAAAAATACTTAAAGTGAAAGAAAACCCTCCTATCGTTTTCAGCCAAGGAAGCTGACATCTTAGCCTCTGTTTAACCACTTGCCGACCGCCGATCGGCATCTGACGGCGGCAAAGTGGCTCGTTCCCGCAAATCGCCGTCATACGACGGCGGCTGCGGGAACGAGTTTAGTGAGCGCGTGCGCGCCGCCGGACCTCCGCTCTGTGTCCGTAAACACGGACCTCCGCTCTGTGTGAGGGGGAAGGGCTGTGATCACAGCCTTCCTTTACGTGAAGGCTGTGACCACTTCCCTTCCCCAGCTAGGCAGTCCCCCATACAGTTAGAACACGCCCAGGGAACATACTTAACCCTTAGCGCGCCCCCTGCAGGTTAACCCCTTCACTGCCAATGGCATTTACACAGTAATCAGTGCATTTTTATAGCACTGATCGCTGTATAAATGCCAATGGTTCCAAAAAAGTGTCAAAATGGTCCGCCATGTCCGTTGAAATATCGCAGTACCGCAAAAAATCGCAGATCGCTGCCATTTTTAGTAAAAAATAAAAAAAAATTAAAAACCCCAAAAATGAATTCTCATCATCTGTAAACGCGACCACTTTTGCACAAACCAATCAATAAACGCCGATTGCGTTTTTTTTATAACGCAAATATAATATATAAAAGAATATAAATCGGCCAAAAACGGTGAAAAAAAATGTTTTTTTATATTTTTTTTTTGGATTTGTATTTTAGGAAAAAGTAAGAAATTTGGGTTTTTTTTGCAAAATTGTCGCTCTTCTTTTGTTTATAGCGGCGATCAGAAATGACGCAGAGGCGATCAAATACCACCAAAAGAAAGCTCTATTTGTGGGAAAAAAAGGACGCAAATTGTGTTTGGGTACAAAGTCGCATGACCGCGCAATTGTCAGTTAAAACGACGCAGCGCCGAATCGCAAAAAGGGCTCCGGTCCTAAAGCTGGAAATCCTTCCGGGGCTGAAGTGGTTAATCTGCAACTGCCATGATGCTGCACATGTGATCCATTATGACACCCACCAGTGTTGAAAACCGCCAGTAAATTTACTGACAGTTTGTAAAAATCAGTGATTTTTACAACTGCCTATAAATATCAGGGTCTGATAATTTGTCATGCTGTGCTGACTTTTTGAGTGTAAATGGGTATTGTCAGTGTTTCCATGTTGTGTTTAAATATCAATTGTCTTAGTTTTTATTAGTTATTTTTCAGGTTGTCAGTAAAAACCGTGCTCTGTCAGTAAATTTTCCATGTTTTGCTAGTAAAAAACGCTGCGGGAGGTTGGCAACACTGGCACCCACCATTGGATGGTTTGACAGTTTGGCTGAGAGCACAACCAAGGAGACAGCTAGCATTTCCGGCATGCCGGGAATATTAACTCTTTTTGACACTATCAAATCGATGTGTTTACTTCCACTTTAATATTAACCACTTCAGCCCCGGAAGGTACACCCCACTTCATGACCAGGCCATTTTTTGCGATCCTTGCTTTGACTGACAATTGCGCGGTCGTGCAACGATGTATCCAAATAAAATTTATGGCCTTTTTTCCCCACAAATAGAGCTTTCTTTTGGTGGTATTTGATCACCTCTGCGGTCTTTATTTTTTGGGCCATAAACAAAAAGAGACCAACAATTTTGAAAAACAAAAATAATATCTTTTACTTTTTGCTATAAAACATATCCAATAAAAAAATGTAAAAAATCAAATTTCTTTATCAATTTAGGCCAATATGTATTCTGACTAGCAAACAGGTAGAGAAAACCTCACCTAATAAGCAATTACCACGGACCCAGCTACTTTAAACAGGGGATCTTTACTGAAAAATTCACAGCATTAGGCCTGGGTGTAATAGCAAAACGTCAGAACTGGAGTCAAAAATGCAATTTCATTGGCGTTTTGCATTAGCGTTAATGCGCATTAATGAGCGGCAGCGCTACGTCGCGTTTTGTTTAAACAAAACATTCCTCTGCTATTTTTGAACCTGAAAATGCCAGCGCTGAAAACACTGGTTAACGTTGCTACGGCGTTAATGTGCGTTAGTGAGCGTTTTGCCGGCTCAGCGTCAAAAACGCCATAAGGCTACAGCCTCGGAACACCCGGGTCCTGCGTTCAATTTACAGCTTAAGAACGCCAACGCCATCTACAACTCAAAAAGGTCAGCGTTTGTTTGGGGCCATTGAATAACAAGGAGAGCTGCAAAAAACACGTCAGTAAAGACGTCAGTAAAGAAAAAAACGGATAAAAATATACCACCACTGACACCTTAGCAGAGGAGTTAAAAACTGACAACCCGTCTACGAAATGCAGCTGCTCCATACAAATCACTTATTCACACAGTGGTCCCCTTGGCTAATGTATAGCATTGTATAATTGTTAAGAGAGTGAAATTGGGTATTTGGTCCTCAATGGTGGTAAAGGACTACTCACCACCATAAAGGGGTAATGGCCAAAGTCTCTATATCACACGGGCACTGGTGTGAATGTGTGTCTTCAAAAATATATATTCTGCTACATGTAAGATCCCAATAAGCGTATATTGATTGGTTTGCGCAAAAGTTATAACGTCTACAAACTATGGAAAATATTTATGGAATTTTTATATTTTTAGTAGTAATGGTGGCGATCAGCAATTTTTAGCAGGACTGCGACATTGCGGCGGACACTAAGTGACACTTTTTGGGGACCAGTGACACCAATACAGTGATCAGTGCTAAAAAAAATGCACTGTCACTGTATTAATGACACTGGCAGAGAAGGGATTAACATCAGAGGCGATCAAAGGGTTAAATGTGTTCCCTGGGAGTGCTGTGTGGGGGATGGTTTAACTGTAGGAAGACAGAGATCTGTGTTCCTGCTTAGCAGAAACACAAAATCAATGTCTTCCTTAGTAGCAGAACGGCGATCTGCCTTGTTTACATAGGCAGAACGCCATTCTGCCTCTCTCTGAATGACCGCTGGACCTGGCGAATGAGAGTGAGATCAAGGCGACGCGCATGCGTGCCCCAGACCCCAAGAACAAAAATAACGTACAGATATGTGACTTTGCGCTTAAGGGCTGCCCTGCCACAGTATATGTACATGGGGCGGTCCTTAAGCGGTTAAACCAGCATAGAAAAATCATAAATTCAGTCCCAAAGTAATCAGTCCAATGTGAACGTGAATATCCAAATAATTAATCCATGCTCAAAACAGAAAACACTGTGTAAACCGGTGCTCAGAGGGGTGCCTTCCCCACATATACACATGGGTATGATCTCAGATTATAGAGATCTGATTCACCAGAGATATTTCGCACTGGGGCCACGTTAGCGGTAAAGCATAGCTTTTCGGTCGCTAGCGGGGCTCTAAAAAGGGGTTAAAAACTCCCGTGTTCCTGCACATTCCAATCGCTTTTCAGCCTCTTCGGAAGCGGAAGCGCTGCTCATTCATTGTAATTGGCAGGGGCGGTTTAGGAGTGCTGTATACATCGCTCCCAACCAAGATGCTGCTTGCAGGACTTTTCCAAACGTCCCACAAGCGCACCGCCCCAGTGTGAAAGCACTCATTTTTTTTCTCCAAAGGTGATCCATATTCATAAGAGGACTTGAAAAATTTAAAGAAGTTTTAGTGGGTGGAACTCTGCTTTAACCACTTCAGCCCCAGAAGGATTTCCCATTTTAGGACCGGAGCCCTTTTTGCGATTCGGCACTGCGTCGCTTTAACTGACAATTGCGCGGTCGTGCGACCTTGTACCCAAACGAAATTTGCGTCCTTTTTTTCCCACAAATAGAGCTTTCTTTTGGTGGTGTTTGATCACCTCTGCGTCATTTCTGATCGCCGCTATAAACAAAAGAAGAGTGACAATTTTGCAAAAAAACCCAAATTTCTTACAAAATACAAATCCAAAAAAATATATAAAAAAACATTTATTTTCATCGGTTTTGGCCGATTTATATTCTTCCTCATATTTGTGATAAAAAAAATCGCAATCAGCGTTTATTGATTGGTTTGCGCAAAAGTGGTCGCGTTTACGGATGATGAGAATTCATTTCTGGGGTTTTTATTTTTTTTTTATTTTTTACTAGCAATGGCGGCAATCTGCGTTTTTTTTGCGGTACTGCGATATTTCAGCGGACATGTCGGACCATTTTGACACTTTTTTGGGACCATTGGTATTTATACAGCGATCAGTGCTATAAAAATGCACTGATTACTGTGTAAATGTCATTGGCAGTGAAGGGGTTAACCTGCAGGGGGCGCTCTAAGGGTTAACTATGTTCCCTGGGTGTGTTCTAACTGTATGGGGACTGCCCTGGCTGGGGAGGGGAAACAATCACAGCCTCCATGTAGAGGAAGGCTGTGATCACAGCCCTTCCCCCCCTCACAGAACGGAGGTCCGTGTTTACTTACACGGACCTCCGTTCTTTCACTCCGGGGGGGGGCATCGCGGGTGGCCGGCGGAGATCGACTCCGCCGCACCCGCTCCCTGGCCCTCCCCGAACACAGTGAGCGCACGGGCGCGCTCACTAGGCTCGATCCCGCAGCCGCCGTCAGATGACGGCGTTTTGCGCAATAGAGCCACCTTGCCGCTGTCAGATGCCGATCGGCGGTCGGCAAGTGGTTAATATACCCAAATACTGCAATATGAAAATAGCAATCAAAGGAAACAGGGCGTTGCTAGACCCTGGCAATCAGAGCCCATGGCCTAGGTCTTATGCTTAGTGTCCTGGGTCTCCGCCGAGATATGGGGATGATACGTTTGTTGCATTATAAAGTTTGAAACATAGATTTTATCTATATACTTCATCTATTAATTATTTTGTCATCATAATGTGACATTTCAGTTTTTAGAACCACTAGCTTTTGTTCAGGCAAAAAGATTATTTGATCCAAAGTGGTGATCATGGTACCAGCCTGAATGTGTACCCAGAGTTGCCCCTGGTCTATTAGGACCTTAGGAATGTCATTGGAATGGAAGCATTAGGATGTCAGTGACAAGTAGTTAACCTTTAAGAATCACTTTCCTGAATTTCACTAGACAAAATGAAGCACAGAATTCACTCCACTTTTCCATGTGGAGTATCAGTGATAGAAACCAGATTTCTCCTCTCTTTGTCTATATTGCCATGCAGTAACAACGTTTGGATTTGATTGGATAATAAAGGAAACACGCTTTCCTTTCCCTCCGTTTTCATAGAGCGGGTCTGTTGTCCTGCTTTAAACCTTTATAGTAGAACTGAACAGCACAAAGAGAGCTGTGACTGGCAACTGAAAGATCTTTGGAATACAACCAAACGTGATCATATGACCCTCCAGCTGTTCATATTATATACCCAGCAGATGCTGTACCTGCTGAATTATTCCAAAAGATGTATAAATTATGCATTGGTGATGGCTGATCAGAACATTTTTTATAACTAAAATTAAAATTTAGGACAGACACAAAATGTGCTGTGAAAATTAAGCTTTCAGAATGTATGTTCTAAGGCCAACTATACTTAAAGGCGAAAAGAACTGCACACAGATAAAATACATATATGTACATCTATGACAGCTGTTTTACCAGTCAGTTTGTATATCTGTCCATGCAGTAGAAAGATGTATACAGCTCTGCCACACAGCACAACCAGCACCGGGACCTGACTTTCCTTTACTCACCCATCTATCCATCTCTCCATGCTTTCTTTTGTTGAGAAATCACCTTGTTAAATAGCCCCCTAGCATTTCTAGCTGCAGCCATCTTAAGTAAGGGCAGTCAATTCATGCAGCATTTACTTCCTTGAATCCACCTGCCCTTAGTTCAGGCATGCAAACAGGGGGGTGCGCTTAGCTGAGAAAGTCCCTCCTCCCCTCCTCCAGATGAAAGAAAAAATGCCCATGAAGACTCCTGGGATGTATGACATCAGTTTGACCTAGGCCAGAAACCAGGAGACAACTAAAGAACCCCCCCCCCCCAGTGAGACAGAGTAAGCAATTTAATGAGCTCACTCATCTGCACTCTCCTCCAATGAACATGCCCCTTTTTAGCATATGGGCACAACAACACACCAGATTAACTGCTTGCACTGCTTCTCCCTTTTGTAGTCTGAGTTCTTCTGTACAAGGATTACAAAAGTTTGATATCAAGTAAGTATTAGATACTTTCTCTATTTTCTCATATATATATATATATATATATATATATATATATATATATTATCTCACAAAAGTGAGTATTTTATTTAAATTTTTCATGTGACAACACTGAAGAAATGACACTTTGCTACAATGTAAAGTAGTGAGTGTACAGCTTGTATAACAGTGTAAATTTGCTGTCCCCTCAAAATAACTCAACACACAGCCATTAATGTCTAAACCGCTGGCAACAAAAGTGAGTACACCCTAAGTGAAAATGTCCAAATTGGGTCCAATTCGCCATTTTTCCTCCCGGTGTCATGTGACACATTAGTGTTACAAGGTCTCAGGTGTGAATGGGGAGCAGGTATGTTAAATTTGGTGTTATCACTCTCACTCTCTCTTACTGGTCACTGGAAGTTCAACATGGCACTTCATGGAAAAGAACTCTCTGAGGATCTGAAAAAAAGAATTGTTGCTCTACATAACGATGGCCTAGGCTATAAGAAGATTGCCAAGACCCTGAAACTGAGCTGCAGCATGGTGGCCAAGACCATACAGTGGTTTAACAGGACAGGTTCCACTCAAAACAAGCATCGCCATGGTTGACCAAAGAAGTTGAGTGCACAGCGTCATATCTAGAGATTGCCTTTGGGAAATAGATGTATGAGTGCTGCTAGCATTGCTGCAGAGGTTGAAGGGTTGGGGGTCAGCCTGTCAGTGCTCAGACCATATGCCGCACACTGCATCAAATTGGTCTGCATGGCTGTCGTCCCAAAAGGAAGCCTCTTCTAAAGATGATGCACAAGAAAGCCCGCAAACAGTTTTCTTAAGACAAGCAGACTAAGGACATGGATTACTGGAACCATGTCCTGTGGTCTGATGAGACCAAGATAAACTTATTTGGTTCAGATGGTGTCAAGTGTGTGTGGCGGCAACCAGATGAGGAGTACAAGACAAGTGTGTCTTGCCTACAGTCAAGCATGGTGGTGGGAGTGTCATGGTCTGGGGCTGCATGAGTGCTGCTGGCACTGGGAAGCTACAGTTCATTGAGGGAACCATGAATGCCAACATGTACTGTGACATACTGAAGCAGAGCATGACCAAGAGTATTCCAACATGATAATGACCCCAAGACAACCACTGCCTTGCTAAAGAAGCTGAGGGTAAAGGTGATGGACTGGCCAAGCATGTCTCCAGACCTAAACCCTATTGAGCATCTGTGGGGCATCTTCAAACGGAAGGAGGAGGAGTGCAAGGTTTCTAACATCCACCAGCTCCGTGATGTCATCATGGAGGAGTGGAATAGGACTCCAGTGGCAACCTGTGAAGCTCTGGTGAACATCATGCCCAAGGGGGTTAAGGCAGTGCTGGAAATCAATGGTGGCCACACAAAATATTGACACTTGGGCCCAATTTGGACATTTTCACTTAGGGGTGTACTCACTTTTGTTGCCAGTGGTTTAGACATTAATGGCTGTGTGTTGAGTTGTAGCAAAGTGTAATTTCTTCAGTGTTGTCACATGAAAAGATATAATAAAATATTTACAAAAATGCGAGGGGTGTACTCACTTTTGTGAGATACTGTATATATATATACCTGCATGAATTTGTGATTTTTTTTATCTGTTTCCATCTATACTGTAAAAGCAGGCGTCCATGATAGCTCTCTTTATGGGATATCTTTCAAGATATGTTTTTTTTTGCAAAACTATCCTAAATATGCTCTTTAATCTTCTCCTTATTACTTATTCTTTTGTATAAGCATTTAATATTCCTATATCTACACTGCTTCCATCAATTTCTCATTTAGAGGGATAGTTCCTTTTCAGACCCAAATTCCTCCTCCATCGTTATTTATATTCCCATTCTCCTAGTTTGCCTACCAGTGGAAAAAGCACTGTGTAAGCTCTAAGTCTGAGCTTACGCGGATTAAGGACGTTCTTCCTGCCACACTATGACGGTGCTCAGGCCTGACAATTGGCCACTTGGGCAGCTTGCAATGCACTGAGGGAAGAAATGGAGTGAATCACGTGTTACTCCATACCTACTGGGTATTTTATTTCACTTTGGCAGGTAATCAGAGCGGGGGGAGTGAAGAGAAGGTGAATATAAGCAGTAAAAGGGGAACTAAAGTTCATGCACATTCAAAACATTTTTAGATTTGTATAGAGGTGGAAAGATTAGACGTCCTGTCAGATTTTACTGATCTGGAGCCCTGCATCTGTCACAGTTACAATGAATTTACTCGGGGTTTTTTTCTCAGAGAATAGGTGCAGAAACTCTCCCATTCTGAGTCCCCCCTTTTTTCCATGCCCTACCCACCTCCAAGCACCGTCCCCTGGTTTCATCCCCTACCGACCTCCCAGTACTCCCCCAAGAATCATTTTGTGGTGCTAAAATAATTTGTATGGAATTTGTTCTTGTCTAATAACAAGAAAAGCTGAAAAATAGAACCCATAGAGTCAGCAACAATAGATCCCCCAGCAACAATAGACCCCACCCCAGCAATAACAGATCCCTCACATAATTGACTCCCCCATCAACAGTGGTCCCCGCCCCATCAACAATAGATCCCGCCAAGCAACAATAGATTCCCCTCCCAACAACAATAGACTTCACCCCAGCAACAACAGACTTCACCCCAGCAACAATAGATCCCTCACACAGCAATAGACTCCCCCAGCATCAATGGACCCCACCTCAGCAACAATAGTCCCCCCACACAGAAACAATGGACCACCCACAACAAAATATCACCCCAGCAACAAAGGATCCACCCGGGCAACATAAGACCCCATCAGCAACAGCAGCCAGCAAAAATAGACCTCTCCCTCAATAGTAGATCCCTGCAGCAACATAAGACCCCCCAACAACAATAGATCCCCCACAAGCAACAATAAACCCTCCCACAAAAACAGATCCTCACCAGTAACCCCGCAGACAGCATCAATAGACCCTCAAGCACATGCCTTGCTATTACACCTATTACACACAGTGCTGGAGGTGCTAGAACTGCGTTCCCCTGCATTCCCTGAAAAAAAGCCCAGGTTTTACTAGTCAGGAAGTGGGGCAACATCTGCAATATGGACAATATATAACACAAGTAATTAATTTTCTTGTTAGTTTTCAGCTTTTTTTTTAGGTATGCCTATGGATAGGACCATCTTAAAATCCAACCCGGCAGTGTTAAATTTATAAAACTGCCTCTTCCAGCTGATTTTTCTAGGAGAAAATTTTTAATGTAATACTTATTTTAGTGGTGCTCACCCCCCGGAGGGTCTGCTGGGAATATGCCCAGGTGCTAGTACAGAGGCTGCCAGTCACAAGCCGAGTCCCATGCACACAAAGAACATATGCTCAGTCTAGGGGATGTATTTTTAGAATTTATTGCTGAATAACTTGAAACAGGAGAGGGGTTCATCGGTTCACGATACTCCAAACGATAGCAGATATAACAGGACAACTTCTCACTAATCTTCTCTATGCAGCCTTTCCTAGAGGTAATATTAGATGGCCAGTATATCTAAGACTCTATAGGAGCAGGCCCAGTCCATATATAGCATCTTCTGGCACTTAGTTCCCTTCTAGCACTTGCACACCCAAGAGTCCTCAGCAAGGTTTTTTACTCACAATGTCCCAGGAGCTGTCTGACACTCCATCAACCACAGGTAGTGAGGGAGACAAAAGATCCTTCTCCAGACCAGGACTCCAGGACAGTGTCTCCAGCAAGAATTAATTAGTAATCGCCTACAGGCCCTCAGCACCTGCTGAGGCCCAGACAGAAATCTCTTGTCTCACTAGCTATCTCCCAGGGGAAGCAGCCCCAGGAGAACTGGAACCCTCCCTGGAGAGGAAAAAACACTCTGGACAGGCCTCCCATACATTTATCACCTCCCCAGCCACCTTCTGATGCCTCCTTCCAGGGAATTGCTGAAGCATGATAAATATTCAAAATGGATATGTAACTCTTCCTGCCCTATATTTTGGAAACTTTCCCCAGAAGCAGGTAGGGGAAATCAAACACCCAGCTTAGGAAACTCTGACCAGACAAAAATAATAGACCCCTGCTCCACTGATTTCACTGAAGCCAAAAACTACATTTAGACTGACAGCCTAACTTGAGGAGGGCACTTTATTATAATCCATGGCCCAGCAGTCTTCCTCCAGTTCTGGTTGTGACAATCGGTCCTCTGAAACAACTTTTTAGTCAGTTTCCTACAGGCCTTGCTGCTACCTTTCGCACCAACATCATCACTTACAATTCAGGATCAGCAGCCATGTCCCACTCTGAGGACCCGGCTGCTGACTCTCCATTGTATGTTAGGATCAGTGGTGGCTGGTGCTCCATTTTATTCTGGGGGGAGGGGGCAAACAAACCATCCACCACCCCCCTGTTCAGTCGGTCCATCAATCAAACCCCCCGTTCGTTTGGTCGGTCCATCAGTCAAAATCCCCCCCCATAACTCAGTCAATCGGCAATACAACACACAATCCCATCCCCCTGTCGCTCGCCCGCCCGTTCGTACCCCCACCAGACCCACACTTACCCCAGCAAGGTAACAGGCAGCTTCGACGGCTTCCATCTGCATCTGCTCTTTGGCGGCTTCCCACTGCGTCTCCTCCTCGGTGCTCAATACAGTCGCTTCTCCATCCGGCCAATCGGGTCTCAGGACCCACCCTTTTTTGAAACCGGTTAGAGCCTCAGGCTATAATCATGTGCTTGCAAAAAAAAAAAAAAAAACATTGAAATCCATGTGTCCAGTGCCCTGCATGTAGATTAGAGCCGGGTGCATGGATTAGGGGGTGGTGACCCTGCGCTCCTAATGGAGCGGTCGCCACGGGTGAGGATGTAGGACTGCCCACACACATTTAAACAGTAAAAAGTGGAAGAACTGAACACTGGCCAAGGACCAATGGGCAAGGTAAGTATGCAAGTATTATCCCCTAGAAGAAGTCTAGGCTGAGAAGGGGGGGGGGAATAATTATGTCATCACTGGAGTTAAATTATAATAGAAATATACTATAACAGTGTTCTTTAATTATTGTATCTACTGTATGTATAATTTATAACTGTTTATGTACAGTACATAGGGCACCAATATTTATTATTGCATACTCAGGTTGTACTTTGCCTGCTGACAGTAACTGAGATTTACTGTTCCTCTAATCTCAATGACTGTCTAAAAAGAGGATGAGTAATTTTCATCCTAGCCTGTGCTGCAAAGGAGTTTAACAGACAAACAGTAGATAATGAGTCTACAAATCATAAAAATATGTCATAGCAATGTGAATATCAGATCAAAAACTCCTTAGAGGTAAATGTTAAAATAACTAATAAGAAGAACAATTAATAAAAGAATAATCCATATGTTTTTTCATTGCTGCACATTATTACCTTACTTTATAATCAAAATTAGGGATGTGCCGAACACCCCCTGGTTCAGTTCGCACCAGAACATGCGAACAGGCAATAAATTTGTGCGAACATTCGAACCCGATTAAAGTCTATGGGACCCAAATGTGAAAAATGAAAAGTGCTCATTTTAAAGGCTTATATGCAAGTTATTGCCGTAAAAAGTGTATGAGGACCCGGGTCCCGCCCTAGGGGACATGTATCAATGCAAAAAATAATTTTTAAATCAATTGTTTTTTCAGGAGCAGTGATTTTAATAATGCTGAAAGTGAAAAAATAAAAATGAAATGTTCCTTTAAATATAGTGCCTGGGGGGTCCCCCTAGTCTTCCTGCAAAGGGGTGCATCTGTGTGATGTGAATTTAAAATCGCTCGTGGCTGTAAGCGGCCTATAATTTTCAAAATTTGGTGCACTTACGTTCGACTCCCCATCCCTAATCAAAAGTTTATTTTACAATTCACCAAAGGCATTACCAATGATAACCTGAATAAAGGGTGGGTATTTACGTAGGTCAACCCGGCCACATGGCTTGGCAGTTACATTCTCCATCTAACCCAATTACACAACTTGTGGGTGGTGGGAGCTTCTCAGACTATTTAAAGGTAAACGGTTTCATAGTTTGTTTGTGTATTAACCCCTTCCCTGCCAGTGCCATTTATACAGTAATCAGTGGCTATTTATAGCACTGATCGCTGTATAAATGTCAATGGCCCCAAAAAAGTGTCAAAAGTGTCTGATCTGTCCGCCGCAATATCACAGACCCGCTAAAAATCGCAGATCGCAGCCATTACTAGTAAAAATAAATAAATAAATAAAAATGTTATAAATCCATTCCCATAGTTTGTAGACGCTATAACTTTTGCGCAAACCAATCAATATACGCTTATTGCGAAATGTTATACCAAAAATATGTAGAGGAATATATATCGGCCTAAACTAATGAAGACTTTTTTTTTTTTTTTTTTTAATATGTTTTATAGCAAAAAGTAAAAAATGTTGTTTTTTTTCCCAAATTGTCGTTTTTTTTGGTTTATAGTGCAAAAAATGAAAACCACAGAGGTGATCAAATACCACCAAAAGAAAGTTCTATTTGTGGGAAAAAAAGGACATACATTTTCTTTGGGTACAATGTTGCACGTCCGCGCAATTGTCAGTTAAAGCGACGCAGTGCCGTATCGCAAAAAAAGCTCTGGTCAGGAAGGGGGCAAATCCTTCCGGGGCTGAAGTGGTTAAAATGACACAAAAATTATGTTTCTGGTACAAAGCATTGCAAAGTTATTTACAAATTAAATGACTTTTTTTTTTGCTTTTCACTTTTTTAAAAGGAAAAATGTTAAATATATGTTAAATGTGTAAAAATATTAACAAACAAAACAAAATATAAATAGTAAAAAGAAAATAAAAAAATAAAAAAGTTTAAATATTAATAGTTAAAAAAATAGAACAGCAGCAGGAAAATAATAGTTGAAGAAAGAAGGAGACTAAAGTCAGCCATAGATGGTTCAAATCTTGGCTGGTTCAGGAGGGTCCAGCTTAGATTTGAACCATGTATGGCAGGCCGATTGTACCCAAGTTGATCAACTTGGGTACAGTCACCTAGCATGTTGGTTTTTTTCAAGTACGGTTACTGCCAGCGGCTATACGTTAGCTGCTAGCGGTAACCATTGTATTCTGTGGGCCGAGAATGCTACCCACACCCCCCTACTGGCAGAATACAATAGCACAGCAGGAGGCATTCCCCCTTTAACACTGACTGTGTTGAGGGAAGAATCAAACAATTTTCTTTCCTTCCACCAGGGGGTGAAAATTGTATCATCCATGATCAGCCTTAGCAGTTACTGAGGGCTGATTAGAGTACACTAAGGATTAATAAGGGGTTACACACAGGAACATTTTATTAAAAAAAAACAAAAAACTTTAGGTTGCTTAAACTCACATCATCTGCAAATCTAAGTTCATCCCTTTCATCTGCAGATAAACGAATATAAATAAAGAAATATAACAATATGTTACTTTGCATAATTGTGTCTAGGGGGGAGGTGGACTCCAGAGGCAGGGCAGAGAGACTGGATATCCAACACATGCCCAGTGTACAATGATGAAGTCTTTTGGGGCGTGTGTAACACGCCCAAAGTCTGCAACTAGTTAACATGTCATATAAGTTATAACAAGGTAATTTAACTTCAAAAGTAATTTTCAATCGCTTTCCATTAAAGTAATACATTTGGTGATCCTACCTCCTGCCATGAAAAACTTTTTGTAATGGGGTGGCAATGCTCTGTTCCTGTCTTTCAATTGCGTTCACATGTCACTGGTGGAAATTACTATCAGGCCTGCCGACACGCACAGGCAAACATGGTCCACTGTTAACATTATGCAAAAATCTGCCATGGGCAGCACAGTGACTAAGTGGTTATCACTTACGCCTAGTGGCACTAAGGTCATTGGTTCAACTCCCAACAATGACATTACCTGCCTGGAGTTTGCATTTTCTCCCTGCACATGCATGGGTTTCCTTCTATGCATGAAGATAAGAAACCTTCTGTGTGCAGCAGCCCCCCAACCCCCCTAATACTTACCTGACCCGCTGCTGTCAATCACAGCCAGTGAGCTAATCAGGAGACAGAGGGGGTGGGGCCAAGTCACGGCTCCATGTGTGTGAATAGACACACAGAGCCACGGGTCAGGAGTACGCATGCTTGGGTGCCCCCAGAGCAAGCTGTTTGCTGTGGAAGCACCAGGCAAGAGTGAGGGGCCAGGAGTGCCAGCGGGGGATCCTAAAAGAGGAAGATCTGGGCTGCTCTTTGCAAAACCACTGCACAGACCAAGTAAGTATAACATGTTTGTTATTCTAATATCCCTTAAAAGCGTTTGTTACCCTAAAAACAACAAAAAAACGGATCCTTTTCCCTTAAAGCATGAATAACAGCGCAGTGCTTGTGCTGTGTCATTTGGCCCCATGTATCATATATAATACCTGGCTGATTCTGCCCGGTTATGCCCTCCCCCCTGTAAACTGACCACTGTTTATCATGGCTGTTGAGCCCTGACACTGTGGTCAGTTTACGTGCCTCCGTCATCCACAGCTCTCCTCTGCCCCCCCCCCCCCCACCTGTCAGCTGTGACAATACCCACTCCCCACCTCCCCCCCTGGAGAAATAACTTGGTAATTTTCAGACACTCACCTGTCTTCCTTAATGCTAAGTGCCCTGTGTATGTGTTTTATTAAAATATGCCGTTCTATACTATATTTCTCGGCGCTCATGTGACCGGCCGCCTCTCTCCTTCTCTCCTCCTCCCCTCCCGACTGACATCAGCGGGGGATTCTCAGCCCCGTCCGCTGTAGCTGTCAGATCAAGAGAGAGAATGGCGGGTGGTCACGTGAGCACCGAGTGGTGCTAGCATATAAGGTATAGAACAGCATTTTTTAAATAAAACACATACACAGGGCACTTAGGATTAAGGAAGACAGGTGAGTGCCTGAAAATTACCAAGTAGGTTACAACTACTTTAAGCTCCTCGAGGGCGGGGACTGATGTGAATGTACAATATATAATATATAATATAATATATGCGCTGTGTAAATTGAACCTGTAATAAATGAGTAATGTAATCCAGCCATTGTTGGAGTGCATGTAGACATAAAGTGGCTGCAAAGAGTCTGCTGGCGATCATCGGTCGGGGCTTACATCTACCTTAAATAACGTATTGTAAATTTATAAAGTGCCACATTATTTGTGAGTGACACACATTTCACAAGGAGCTTTCTCTTCTCCAAACTGCTCCCAAGTTTGCTGCCTGTGATAATGAAGGACTTCCAGCTGTGACGTCTGTATCCTTGATGAGACCACACTCAGCCATACAATAAGGTGGCAAAGAGACTGTGTCGAATAAGATAACATATGAGCTTGGCGCCTATGAGTGGCACAATTATCTCTCAATACATAGAAGCTATGCATGGAACTGTATCCAATTAATTTCAAAGTTATTGCGTCTGAATATTGCAAAAGGCTAAAGGGGCCCACCGCATTTCTTTAATCAGTAACAAGAAAATATGAAGTGTCAAAGAAAGATGGATGACAGCGGAAGGCATATGAATATGGTAATGCTTCTCTGAGAAAATTGAAGACTATATTTATAGTTTTTCATTAAAATGCATGCTAATTATACGTAATGCATGCAATAAAAATGTAGCCCCTATTATTACCTACATAGCTTAAGGAGACCATGTCATCAGACCATTTATTTCAATAAAAATCTGCCTACAAGAGTATATGTGAAAATGAGTTATTTGCATGTAAAAACCTCCCTTGTGCAGACATCAAAAGGACTTTGATTTCATCTGGGCGCCTCCATCTTGGATATGATGTTAGCAGCCCCAGCACACACAGAGCAGTCATTCAAGTGACACTTTTCCCTTTGCGTCTCCCCGGACAGATACACAACAGAAAATTGAATACCAATACGTACCACCCCGTACGCACCCTGCTCAACACCCCAGGATGTTTATAAATTTGAGCCCTGTCTAGCAGAGGTGTTCCCAACAAGGGCATTTCCTACTCAGCAAAAGTACGTTTTGGAATTTTCTGTTTTCCTATCATCTCCATTGCATATCAAATGGGAAATAACTACCACAGAAAGAATGAGATACAATTATTTTTCATTTTTTCTTAGAAGCAACAGACAATATTTTTGTCCAAATTCAACAGTAGTGAGTGTGGTAAATTTTACACAGTAATTAGACAGGAACATGTTTGAGGATGACTGTGTGCCCACCTCATAGGTGGTCTCGATGGACACCATCAATGCTGCCACCCTTGATGTGTCAAGTATATTCTACATAGAAGGATTGCTTCCCATAAACTTTGCACCAGTCCTCCCAAATCAGATCTTTAATCTCTTCTAAAAATGGGAGAATGATGGTCTTTGTTTGGAGGTGCTTGTAAGGCCTCATTTTTAGAGTTCATCAAACCCGTGGATGTTCGGGTTCGGTGGGTTAGAGGCTGGGTCACATGATGCACTGGCCAATCACAGCCATGCCATTAGTAGGCATGGCTGTGATGGCTTCTAGGGAAAATCATGCTTGTTGATTGGCTACCCTGCAGCTATTCAACATGCGTGATCAAATACCCAAACCCAGAACTCGAACCCAAACTTTTTTTTAAATATCCGGGTTCGGGTCTGGGTCACGGATACCCCAAAGTTCGGTACGAACCCGAACTTTACAGTTCGGTACGAACCCGAACTTTACAGTTCGGGTTCGCTCAACTCTACTCATTTTGGAAGGAACTTCTAATGGTTCCTCCCTCTGATGGACATGTCTTACAGCCTTGACATACATTTTCACAAGACTGAAATCCAAACCTCCAATGGTCTCTTCCTCAGGTTCCTCTTCAGATGAAATCTCTAATCAGATTCCTTTCTCGCTGACAAAGGTGGCAGAATGGTCGCCTGCAAGGCTGCTGCGTCCACTGCAGGAGGTTTGTCTGAGGCTGCTGGTGTAGGTTGGGAAAAACATTTCGGGAAGTAGACTGTCCCCTCTCAGGTCTCTTAAGACAAGCAGTAGGCTTATTGAATGGAGATTCTGTGTGGAATCAGCTAGCACAGCCAACGGCATCAGCATTTAATTTCTAGCGGTGGTGCCTTCCAGTTCCTGGCATCTGAACGGGCCCTGCTCATCCATCCATGGCAAGGACTTTCTCCCCCACAGTGACATGCTTAATGTGCTCCCAGAATTGTGAGTGTATTTACTATTGTTTAGAGTTGAGCGAACTTCTAGAAGTCCGGGTTCTGCTGGTTCGGCCGAACTTCGGGTCAAAGTCCGGGTTCGGGTCCGGACCGAACCCGAACTTTGTCCCGGACCCCGAACCCCATTGAAATCAATGGAGACCCGGACTTTTAGGTACAAAAAGTGCTGTAAAATAGTTCATTTATGTGAGTGTTAAGACCCTCGTGTAATTCGTACAGTGACACCCCCTCTTTCAGGAACGGTACCTACCTACTCGTCCCGGGCAAGTCTACGGTCCTTGACCTTCCGTGGTGGCGATCTTTAATTTACGACTACGGCAACCGACACGATCGACTAAGGTGTGTCTTAGAGGTAAGTTATTCGGATGACGAACAGAATTCTCTGGACTCTCCCCTGTCAGATGAAGGGCTTTACAAAAAGGGTTGGATGTGGTCGTCGGAGTCTGTTTGGAGGACGTCACCTGCGTCGTCGGAACGTCCGCTGGTAAGACGGTGGAAACAG
>BLSH010068394.1:794471-812634 GCA_018402905.1 Glandirana rugosa
AAAAGTGTGAATAAAAGATGTTCACTGATTTCCGGTTTGATTTAAAGTGATACACACATTTTGCAGAACAGTGATATGGGTATTCTGGGCTTATTTATACTTTATGGACATAGTTTGAAGATGATTTTAGAACAGTTCTATGGCCTCTAATGTTAATTAATACTTTTCAGACCCATTTTGAAGATGATCTCCATTTTTGCATTTTTATGTTTTTATTTTTTTAAAAATATTTAAAGTTATTTCACTGTCCCCATTTCTTTGTAGGGCACTTGTCCCACCCTTACCCACATTTTCCTTCTTTTTGCAGACCTCTAGGACCTTCCTGGGCTTTTTTACAGCATTTTTCAAATTTTTCATTAAAATTACCAGAACCCCGGACCCGAACCCGGACTTTTTTTGAAAAGTCCGGGTCCGGGTCCGGGTCCGGGTCCCGGACACCCCAAAGTTCGGTACGGACCCGAACTTTACAGTCCGGGTTCGCTCAACTCTACTATTGTTCTTACCATTCCCCTGCCAGTATGAAGTGGTTTGTCTCATGCATGTAAACCGATACATTCTGCTGGAGAGTTGAAAAAGCTGTGCTTTTGAAAAACAACAGACTTGCTGGCTGGTTCAATAAGCTGCAATATAGTGAATGTTTGCTTTGGGGTTTAATACCACTTTAAGCCAGTTTTATTTAACCACTTGATCTCCAGAAGATTTTACCCGCTTCATGACCAGGCCATTTTTTGCTATTCGGCACTGCAGAACTTTAACTGGTAATTGTGCGGTCATGCAACGCTGTACCCAAACAAAATCTTTTTTTTACAAAAATAGAGCTTTTGGTGGTAATTGATCACCCCTGGGTTTTATATTTTTTTGTGATAGAAACGAAAAAAGACTGAAGAGTTTGAAAAACAAAAACAATATTTTTCACTGTCTGCTATGAAACATATCCAATAAGAAAATATAAAAATAAAAAAAATTTCTTTATAAATTTTGACCAAAATGTATTCTACTACATGTTTTTGATAAAACAAAATTCCAATAAGTGTTCATTGATTGGTTTGTGTGAAAATTGTGTCACCTACAAACTGTGGGATTGATACTGGAATCCTTTTTTTATACTACTAATGGTGGTGATCAATGAATTATAATGGGACTGTGATAGTGTGGCGGTCAATCTGGCACTATCTGATGCTGAGGGGAACTGACTAACTGCCACTGACATCACCAGTAACATTAATACAGTGATCAATGATAACACTATATGCTGTCATTGTACTAATGACACTGGCTGGGAAGCGGTTGACATCTAGGACCATCAAGGTGTTTAACCACTTCCCGCCCAGCTTATAGCAGATTGACGGCCGGGAAGTGGATCTGCTATCCTGACTGGACGTCATATGATGTAATTCAGGATAACAAGCCGACGCACGCATGCACGTGGGTGTAGCACAGCAATCGGTGGTGTGGTGTGTCAGTCTGACACACCGCATCTCTGATCTTGGTAAAGAGCCTCTGATGGAGGCTCTTTACCACGTGATCAGCTGTCTCCAATCACAGCTGATCATGCTGTAAACAGGAAAAGCCGTGTAGCGGCTTTTCCTCTACTCGTCGCCCTGACAGACGTGAGTAGAGGAAAGACGATCGGCTGCTCTCCTGACAGGAGGGTCTACATCGATTGATCATCAGTGCAGCCCCCTGAGGATGCCCACCCAGGTCTACCAGGGATGCCCACCCAGGACCATCAGGGATGCCCACCCAGGATCACAAGGGATGCCCACCTAGGTCTACCAGGGATGCCCATCCAGGACCACCAGGGATGCCCACCCAGGATCACCAGAGATGCCCACCCAGGACCACCAAGGATGCCCACCCAGGACCACCAGGTATGGCAATCAATGCACAATAGGGATGGTACTCAGCAGTGGAGGCTCGTCCATAAGGGCTGTAGGGGCAGAGCCCCACCAAAAAAATAAGTAAGAAATAAAAATAAAAATTAACTATAATTATTAACCAACAGCAGCACAGCTAGAGAGAAACTCCAAAGAAAAAAAAAATCTTTGGAATTTCTCTCTAGCTGTGCTTCTGTTGCTAATTGCTGGAAAAGACAGATTAGATAAGAACGAGAAGTGTAATCTACCTAGTAACAGGGCAAAGGTCCCAAATCTCATTAAAAAACCCTATCTAGAACACAGTAAAATGAATTCTCCACCCTCATTGGCTGTTTCCCAACATTCCATTCTGAGAATAGGAGCTTTTTAGGACGTCTGAATCTGCAGACCTTAAACTGCCTAGTCCATTTGGTCTCTGCCTGGGGGGGAGCCAAGATCTTTTCTGCTTGCAGTTACACATTCTAGCCTGCTGTCTAGCCAGGTCCCCCACCTCCACAAGTCGCACTCCGACACTTAGTCTCTACCTCCAGCAGTGTTTCCCCTCTCCACAGGGACCCTTCCCCCACCCACCATCCTGTACAGAGCAGAGGGAGAGGACATGAGAGATCGAGGGAAAGATCAAGCACAGCAATGTCTGCAGGGTAAGATCTGAGCACACATGACAGGGAGCTGCCAGCAATACACAGGCAGTGATTAGTCTGCATCCATAGATAACAGATAAGGCTGACACAGGTCCCTTCCAAAGCTCAGCAGTAGGATAAGAACTCTGAGCCAGCATGGAAGTCACAGGGAGTTCTCAGGGATACACAGGCAGTAATTGATCTGCAATTAGTCTGCTGACATTGGGGAACCACAGAGCTCAGCAGCACCGCACACCCTCTTCATACTTTACTGTTTAACAGGCAGCTTCAACCAAAACAGCAACTCCTCTCCTGGTGACTACTTCATCCCTGCATTCAATGCATTGTAAGCAATGATTCATGACTTCCAATGCAGGGACCAACAAGTCACCAGGAGTGAAGTTGCTGTGTTGGTTGAAGCTGCCTGTGCTCAGCCTCTGTGTATCTCAGCATCAAACATCAGAACAAGATGAATGTCTAGTTATGACAATTTCTCTACAATAACTGCTTTCCAATGAATGCCATCTTAAAGCACCTGATTTTATAATTACATTTTGAACTTTTTTTTGACAGATAATGAAGATTTATGTTAGGGAAGCTGCTCAGTTCCAAAAACCAGGGACATTTCTATGGCTCACCATGTGTCAGGGGTTAGTGGAGGATTTCCAGCGTTCCTACCATAAAATAAGGAATTAGGATGGAGCTTGATGGGATATGAAACCCCACATAATGCCAGTCTGTGCTGGGTTCCTGTGCAAACCTCACAGCTCATGTAATTCTTTACCTTTGGGATTTAATGGATGAATGAGCCAGCAATATTTTATTGAGAATTAGGACTGACAGCTGAGTTATACTGTACATTGTGTACAGAGTGGGTGGAGCCTATAAGGGGTGTGGCTTCTAAGAAGTAGGATGGGGCAAAAAGGAAGAGCGGGGTCTGGCGCCCCACCATCTTAAAACTTCACCAGCCGCCACTGGTACTCAGTGCCATTCAATATCCCCGCCAGGGCCTGCTGATTAGTGCTGCCTAACAGTGCCATCTATCAGTGGCCACCAGTGCCACCTATCATTGCCACCCATCAGTGCCACCTATCAGTGCCCATCAGTGCCACCTAGCAGTGCCCAGTGCCACCTATCAGTGACAATCAGTGCCACCTATGAATGCCCATCAGTGCCGCCTATCAGTGTCCATCAGTGCTGCATATCAGTACCACCTATCAGTGCCCGTCAGTGCTGCTTATCATTGCCGCCTCTCAGTGCCCATCAGTGCTGCATATAGGTTCCTTATTATCAGCGCCCATCAGTGCCACCTCATCAATGCCACCTTATCAGTGCCAATAAGTACTGCTTCATCAGTGCCCGTCAGTGCAGCCTCATCAGTGCTCATCAGTGAAGGAGAAAACGTACTTATTTACAACGTTTTGTAACAGAAACAAAGAAAAACTTTTTTTTTTCAAAAATGTTGGTCTTTTATTATTTGTAGTGCAAAAAATAAAAACCCAAGTGGTGATCAAATACCACCAAAAAAGCTCTATTTGTGGGAAAAAAAGATAAAAATTTAGTTTGAGTTCAGTGTGGCATGACCGCGCAATTGTCATTCAAAATGCGACAGCAATGAAAGATGAAAATTGGTCTGGGCAGGAGGGGGGGGGGGGGAATGCCCAGTATTGAAGTGGTTAAAGGGGGCCTAACTATGTGTAATGTGTGTAAAATGTGCTGATTGTTTCCTTGGTACAGAGCTTTGTATTGTTTACCAACATAGAGCTTTGGGATGTTATTGCACACAGCCAATCAGCAGGCCCTGGCATTGAATCATTGGCCGGGACCTGCTGACAGGCTCCTGCTGTGTGTAAGCACAGAGGGAGCTGGACAGGGGGTGCATATGTATGCGCCCTAAAGCCACAAGTAGGCAGCAACACACTGGTCGTTGCTATGCCTATAGCTGCCACTTGCCGCAGTACATTGTGGGCAGCAAATGGTTAATTTTATTTACATTTTATTATGAAAGTTGTTGTTCTTTAAAGTGATTCTAAAGGCAGAAGGTTCTGTATCTTAATTCATTCTATGCATTAAAGTACAACTAAAGGCAACATCCTCATATAAATGCCTGAAAGTTACATATGGTAATAAACATAATAACTGAAATGATTATTTTCTTACCATATAGCTGCAATTGTGGTCTCTAATCCCCTCCACCAGTTCTCCTTTGCTGTATACTACTAGTGATGATGGGAGGAGTTCAGCAGAGCTAGTATGTCATTTCCTTCCACTGTGCTATATACTCTGTATCTCCCAGAGGAAACTAGATTTCCCAGAGTCCTCCTGCCTTCTATCATGCTCAGTCTATTTTACATAACACACACCCATCTGCCAATCAATAGCTGGGTGTGTGCTATGTAAAACAGTGCAAGTCAATACAGGTAGTTTGCACACAGATTTTTCTATTAGTCTGTGCGCTTCTCTCTGCCTGTTCTCGTCTGGTAATAGGTAAACTGATAGAAGAAAAGACAAGCTAGGATCAGCCTGTATAGGGAGCAATGGGAGGGCAAAGGCGGGACATAGGTGGGAGTGGGCAGGGCTTCACAGGTCAATCATGGGCGGGGTCTCGCTCTGAACTTCTGTGTAGAATGAAATGCCTGAACTTTCCATGGACTACAGGAGCACCTCCCCCAGTGATGTCAGGACGGCTCTTCAGAGAGGCTGCACGCAAAAGGGGACAACAGGCAATTACAAATACAGGAAGCAGAGTTGTCACCGCATTAAATGAAGTGCATATGAGAGCTTTCAGCTGCAGGGGACAAGGTAGATATCTCAAAATCCTTACTGTTTTTCCAAAACAACCAGCGAGATGTTTAACAGACTTTATAGGTACATAACATATTTATTTTTTCATTTTGACCATAGTTCTTCTTTAAGATAAAAAAACCTTCTGTGTTCAGCAGCTCCCCCAGCCCCCCTCAGTCCCCTAATACTCACCTCAGCCCCATCTCGATCCAGTGGTGTGTAGGAGAGTCTCGGTTGTCTGGGACTCTCCTGCCTCATTAGTTGAGACAGCAGAGGGCACGATTGGCTCCTGCTGCTGTCAATCAAACTCAGTGAGCCAAGGACGAGAGAGAGGGCAGGGCCGAGCTGCGACTCCATGTCGGAATGGACACACAGAGCAGCAGATGGGATTGGGTGCCCCATAGAAAGTTGCTTGCTGTGGGGGCACTCGGCAGGAGGGAGGGGTCAGGAGAGCCGAAAAGGGTTCCGAGAAGAGACGGATTGGGGCTGCTCCATGTAAAACCATTATGCAGAGCAGCTAAGTATAACAGGTTTGTTATTTTTAAACAAAAAAAAAAAGACATTAATATCACTTTAACCACTTCAGATCCGCGCTATAGCCAAAGTACGGCTCCAGCGCGGATCTGAAATGCCCGGAGGACGTCCATGGACGTCCTCCACTGCGCATGCTCCCGCGCGCCCCTGGCGGCAGCGGCGGCGCGCGCGCGTGTGCGCCGCACGCTGCGCGAGCGTGCCCGTGGGTCGGGCGGACTCGAAGTCCGCCCGGACCCGCCGATCACCTTTAGGAGCCTCAGAACGGGGAACCGCCGTTGTAAACACGGCGGTTCCCCATTCTGTGACAGGGGACATGCCAGATCTACTGATCCCTGTCACTGGGATCAGTGAGATCTGTCATGTCCCGGCCAGCCCTGCCCCCCCACAGTTAGAACACACCCAGGGAACATATTTAACCCCTTCACTGCCCCCTGCTGGTTAACCCCTTCACTGCCAATGACATTTATACAGTAATCAGTGGACATTTAAATTTCTGATCGCTGTATAAATGTCATTGGTCCCAAAAATGTGTAAAAAATGTCCGACATTTCCGCCCCGATATCGCAGTACCAATAAAAATCGCAGATCGCCGCCATTACTAGTAAAAAAAAAAATAATAATAAAAACGCCATAAATCAATTCCCAGTTTGTAGACGCGATAACTTTTGCGCAAACCAATCAATATACGCCGATTGCGATTTTTTTTTTTACCAAAAATATGTAGAAGAATATATATCAGCCAAAACTGATGAATAATTTTTTTAATGGATTTGTACTTTAGCAAAAAGTAAAAAATATTGTTCTTTTTTGCAAAATTGTCGCTCATTTTTTGTTTATAGCGGCGATCAGAAATGGCGCAGAGGGGATCAAATACCACCAAAAGAAAGCTCTATTTGTGGGAAAAAAAGGACGCAAATTTTATTTGGGTACAACGTCGCACGACCGCGCAATTGTCATTCAAAATGCGACAGTGCTGAAAGCCAAAAATTGGTCTGGGCAGGAGGGGGGTTTAAGTGCCGGGTAAGGAAGGGGTTAAAGAGGCGTTCCAGCCACCTGTGGAAAAAATAAAAGTCAGCAGCTACAAAAACTGTAGCTGCTTATTTTTAAAAAAACAGCCACTCACCTGTCCCATGATCAATCGGTGTGCTCACCCCAGTTGGTCTCACTCGCTGTCCTCGTTCCCAGGGACCGGCATCTTCACTATGGGCACCCGGCTGCGACAGCTTGCGGCACACCCGGGTGCCCACTGCGCATGCGCAAGTCATGCTGCGTATCGTGATTGGAGGACGCAGTCTTCTGGGACCTGTCAGTGTCCCAAAAGACTGCAGGAAGGACCCCCCCCCCGCTCCTCAAAAGTGCCAATTGTGCAAGAGGAGTGGGGAACGAGTCCTTAACCACTTCAGCCCTGGAAGGATTTCACACTTTAGGACCAGAGCACTTTTTGCAATTCGGCACTGCGTCGCTTTAACTGACAATTGCGTGGTCATTGTACCCAAACAAAATTCGCGTCCTTTTTTTCCCACAAATAGAGTTTTCTTTTGGTGGTATTTGATCCCCTTTGTGTCATTTCTGATTGCCGCTATAAACAAAAGAAGAGCGACAATTTTGCAAAAAAAAAAAAACAAATTTCTTACTTTTTGCTAAAATACAAATCCAAAAAAAATATATAAAAAAACATTTTTTTTCATCGGTTTTGGCAGATTTATATTCTTCCTCATATTTTTGGTAAAAAAAAATCACAATAGGCGTTTATTGATTGGTTTGCGCAAAAGTTGCCGCGTTTACGGATGATGAGAATTCATTTCTGGGGTTTTTATTATTTTTTTTTATTTTACTAGTAATGGCGGCGATCTGCGATTTTCTAGCGGTACTGCGATATTGCAGCGGACATGTCGGACCATTTTGACACTTTTTTGGGACCATTGGCAGTTATACAGCGATTAGTGCTATAAAAATGCACTGATTACTGTGTAAATGCCATTGGCAGTGAAGGGGTTAACCTGGAGGGGGCGCTCTAAGGGTTAACAGTGTTCCCTGGGTGTGTTCTAACTGTATTGGTGCTGGGCTGACAGAGGGAGGGGAGTGATCACAGCCCTTCCCCCTCTATGAGAATGGAGATCCGTGTTTACGTACACGGACCTCCGTTCTTTCACTGCGGGGGGGTCATCGCGGGTAGCCGGCGGCGATCGAGTCCGCCGCACCCGCTCCCTGGATCCCCGGAACACAGTGAGAGTGCGAGCACGTCTCCGGCGTTGCGCGCGCTCACAGTGCGGGATCTCGCAGCCGCCGTCATATTAGGGCGGTTTGTGATATCGAGCCACTCTGTCAGACGACAAGTGGTTACAGCGGAACCTTTTGGGTGGAGCTCTGCTTTAAGAATGGAAGGGGGGGGGGGTGGGGGATATGCAGCAATTTGCAATCGTAACGTGCATTGTATAGTAAAAGAAGGAGATTCCCAACTGCCAGCAAAGTAAAAATTGGGAGAAAGTAAAGGATTTTGGAAGAGCAATAGGTCCCAGGTAGCATAGAAAAAAGAAAGGAAAGAGAGGGGTGCCCAGAACATGGGAAGCAAAGACTGGCATAGGGAAGCGATAGACTAGGAGAGAGGAGTAAAGAAAGAAGTAGGAAGGAATGCTAATCAGGAGAATAAGAGAAGGAGAAAGAGGATTGTTGTGAAAGAAAGAAGATGGGTCAGAATATTTATGGGGAGGACCTGACCGGAATAAACTAAAACTTCACAAGGCGTCCTGCTAGTCACTGAAGCGTCAGTTGTGAGTCTACTAGGTTATGTGTGGTGGTAAATCTAAGGAGAACGGGGTTGATTTACTAAGGCCTCATGTACACTGCTGCTGGTAAACGGACGTTTAGAGCCATTTTGATGTTTTTTTCAGCTGCCCCTGAATTTTCCTTTATGCTATCTTATCAGTACATTTACACAGGGTCGGTTAAGGTCGTTTCCAGGCAGTTGAGTTTAGAGGCTTTTTTTGGAACGCAAAAAAATGGGTTCAGACGCCAGTCCAGAGGCATTTCAATGCCGCTAAACGCGCCTAAACACGGTAATTTGCGTCTAGGACCATTTCGTTTACAGGCGTTTCCACAACACAACGCCGCTAAAGGTGACTAAACGCAGCATGCAAAACATGGCAAACGGGCGTTTTAGATGCCGGTTTCTAGCTGTCAAGATAAAACTTTCAGGGGAGGTTGAAACAGCGTCCTGTGTACATGGAGCCTAAAGACAAATTGGCTGTTCTCTTTGCAAGGAGGTTTTCCTTCAGTGAAGCTCTGCTGATTTTTATCATTCAATCATGATACTGTTTTTTACATTTCCTTGCATGTGATTGGGTATTCTTTTCAAGATGGATTTTTTTACATTCACTAAGCTAAAGGAAAATTCCTTTACAAAGTGAGAATTCCCCTTTCAAAGTGAATAGCCTATTTGCCTTTAGTAAATCAACCCCACCATGTTCTAAGAAGAGATTTTTTGGGTATTTTTTGGCTATTTTTGCTGCCCCAAAATACTTGATTAAATTGGGGACACTGAGGCCACCAGCCAGTTTAAGAAAGTACAGTAAAATACTGGAAATTCTAAGTAAATTTAAGGATTTTGTTCTATTCTTAGACATGTGCAGAACTAAAAAATGTGTTTAGTCACAGATCAATTTGGTAAGTTACTAAATTTAGATTTGTTGCATTTGTAATAAAATTTGTTTATTTTAGCCTTCTTTCGTTTTTTTCATTTTCGACTGGTATCTAATTTTTCCAAAGGATTTGAATACAAATTTTTTTCTATTTTATTCTATTCAAAATTAAAATTCGAATTTTGAAAGATGGCTACATTCATTCTATTCTATTCAAATCTATTCTATTTTTTTTGCTATTCTATTCTATTCTATTCTTTTTTACTATATTCTTTTCTATCCTATCTTATGCCTTTATTTTCTATTCTATTCTTTTTTTTTCTATTCTATTCTGTTTTATTCTATTGTATTCTTTTCAAAATTAGAATTTTGGAAGCCGAGATTCAAATTTCAGAAGACACCTACAGTATATACTATTTTATTCGGAATTTGAATTTCAAAATTAGAATTTTGGTAGATGCCTATAGTCTTTCTATTCTATTCTATTCTATTCTTTTATTTTCTATTATTTTCTAGTCTATTCGTTTAATTTGTTGTATTCTATTATTTTCTGTTCTGGTCTATTCTATTCTATTATATTCCTTTCTAGTCTATTCTATTATGCTTTATTATATTCTATTTTATTCTGTTCTATTATATACTTTTATTTTATTTTCTATTCCATTCTATTGTTTTCTATTCTGTTCTATTTTATTCTGTTCTATTCTATTATTTTATTTTCTATTCTAGTTTATTTGATTGTATATTCTGTTCTATTATATTCTATTGTATTCTATTCTATAAAGTACCCTAAGTAGGATTCCTAATTTTATTTCAATTTTATACCTTACTGTAATTATTGCAATCTGTTTCCATTTCAAATTAAAATTCATTTTAAAATTTAGATAATTTGTTTCCTCATAATTTATTTTGTATTCATTAAAATCTGTTACTAATGTGATTCAAAAATTTAGATACATCCGAATCTCCAAATAACAAACATTTTGTTTGGATTTCCTAACAAAATGTATTGCACATGTATACAGTATCACCGGGTATGGGAAAGGCCCTGAGAAGCTATAATAACTTGGGTAGGTATGGCTGTGTAACTCTCATGGTTGAATTCCCTAGCAAGCCCAAAGACACATTGCAGATAAATAAAAAGTAAAATATGAAAATGAAAAATGCTTAAAATGTTTGCATTTTCTGTGATTTTATCCTGCAATTTTTTAAGTTGATGACAGAGTCTCTGTAAATCTTACAGCTGTCTGTTCGCCGCACTTTGCGGTTTCTTCTTATCATTGCCAAGTTTTCTGTATTTTTCATCCTAGCCTATTAAACATTGCTTGCCTTATACTGTATGAACTGAATCTGTCCTGACACCCATTCATTTTATTTCTGCCTGCTTAGCCTCAGCCTAGGGTGGATATTTAACTTGTTCTGCAAGAAATGTCATTCTCATACTTGTAGCCTAGAGAGTGATAATGGAATCCAAGGAGCTTTTCTTGACATACAGAAATGGGGATTTACGTTTTACATTTTAGCTATTACTAAATATGTTCTTATTGGATAAGAATATGCAAAAATATTGGTGCTAAAAGCTTTACGGTCACCTAAAAACTTAATAAACAAAGAAAAAAAAATTCAACATTAAGCTACATTTATGCAGGGAAACCAATTACCACCACGCAGGGAAAATATATTTTAAAGTTCATCTAATATAATGCTTTTTGGATGGAGTGAGGAAGAGTTTGAACTAGGGATGAGCTTAAGGTTTAGCCCAAACACAAGTTTATTAACCACTTACCGACCGCCTACCGCATATTTATTGTGGCAGGTTTCATGCAATAGCCACTGGGTGGTGCATACGCTCTGCCAGAGGCACGATTATGCGCTGATTGGACACAGGGGAGGCCAATCAGCGGGTCCGGCGGACCCAATGTCCGCTGGCCACCCATGATTGTTCCCCAGAGAGACAGAACTGTAATCTGCCTATGTAAACAAGGAAGATCACCGTTCTGACAGGGAAGAAGGTGGAGATCTTGTGTTCCTGCTAAGCAAGATCACTGATTTCTGTTTTCATACAGTCAGTCCATTACCACACAGTTAGAAAACACTCCCTAGGAGCACACTTAACTCTTTGATCACCCCTGATGTTAGTTAACCCCTTCCCTGTCAGTAAAAACAAAAGAGAACTAAAGTGGGACTTTATGTGAGGTATGCATAGGTGTGCGCAGCCCATTGCATTAGGGTGTGTACCCAAAAGCTCAAACACGTGTGTGTATGTGTCTACATATATATGACCATGGCACATCAATCTCCCTGCCGGCACAGTGAAAGAGCAATGCGTAAACATTTCTCTTATGGCAGAACCGGTAAGAGGGAGATCTTTCCATCTTCCTGCCGGCACACAGACTGATAATGCTAATGCGCATGGGGTGATTAGGGTCTGCCCATGCACATTCAGCACACCCTGTGCGCACACCTATGGAGGCATGTGCGGCAACAGAAACGCAGTCAATAATAAAAAACAATATTTATTGCTAAATAATATTTGTATAATATGTAAGGAAATTCATTCATAGGTTTGTGTCCTAAAACTGGCAACAACAATAAATGAAAGGATACGTTGTATAATAAATATGTATCCGCTGCATCAAGATAGTACATTGTAGGGTTAATATATAACAGCCACTCTAACTGACACGGCCCATCTCAGAAACAGTATAAAGATAACATTTGTATACATAAAACTGGTCTAAACCATCCAATGAAGATGAGATGCATCAAATAAGCCCTACGCGTTTTGTGGATTTATTCCACTCTTCAGGGGTAAATGCATTAAATATCTGTGAAAAAACACAAATATATAAAATAGAAAATAATATTGTATAAAGCAATCTAGCCAGGGTGCCTTACAGGAATGAATTGTCACGGGAGCTGAGGTACTGGGACCCAAGGAGTGGACAGCAGCATAAAAGGAACCTCCACAGAAAAGAAATGTTTAATGCATTTTCCCCTGAAGAGTGGAATAAATCCACGAAACGCGTAGGGATTATTAGATGCATCTCATCTTCATTGGATGGTTTAGACCAGTTTTATATATACAGATTTTATCTTTATACTGTTTCTGAGGTGGTTTGTGTCAGTTAGGGTGACAGTTATATATTTACCTTACAATGTACTATCTTGATGCAGCGGTCATATATTTATTATACAATGTATCATTTATTGTTGTTGCCAGTTTTCTGCATACAATGTTTGTTTGTTACATGTTGTCGTTATGGACACAAACCTATGAGTGAATTTCCTTACATGTTATGCAATTATTACTGGGACTGGGTGTATGGGCGGTGGCGCGCAAGGTTGTTTCGACTGAGGAGGAGGCGGGAGCTACACTCACGGAGTGAGAGAGACTTTGTGTGGAGAGCGGGACATGTTGGCTTAGCCCTCATAGCAGGAGCTGTTTGTAGTAGGAGAGAAGAGATTGGATCGGAGAGCGGAGATCGAGACATGCAGTCTGAGTTCTCATAATGGAGAGCAGGACATGCAGTCTGAGTTCTCATAATGGAGAGCAGGACATGCAGTCTGAGTTCTCATAGTGGAGAGTGGAGAGCGGGACATGCAGTTTGAGTTCTCATAGCGGAGGGTGGAGAGTGGGACATGCAGTCTGAGCTCTCATAGCGGAGAGCAGGACATGCAGTCTGAGCTCTCATAGCGGAGAGCAGGACATGCAGTCTGAGCTCTCATAGCGGAGAGCGGGGCATGCAGTCTGAGTTCTCATAGAGGAGAACGGGACATGCAGTCTGAGCTCTCTTAGCAGAGAGCAAAGAGTGGCGAGCGGGACTTGCTGCCTGAGCTTACGTAGCAAAAGAGTGGAGGGCAGAGAGCGGGGCATGCTGTCTGAAGCTCCTGTGGCAGGTGTGAGAGGTGCATGTTGGCTTGGAGCAGCTGAGCCTGTGGATGCCTGGATTGGCAGCGTGTGTTGGAGGATACCACACAGTGGGACCTGTGGAGTGAATGGAGTGATCGGAGCATACAACCACACAGTGGGACCTGTGGAGTGAATGGAGTGATCGGAGCATACAACCACACAGTAGGACCAGTGACATACAGTGACTAGTGGTAGATATAGTGTGATGTTATGCGAGGCACCACAGTGGGCTGGCGATACTTGTTGCCTCGCATGCAATCATTTTGAGGCGACTAGTGGGAGTTCGACCTGGGTTTTGCCGGCCACCGTGGCAGAGCTGGTTCCAGCCTGGTCTTTCTGGTCCACTCAAACCCCTCTCCACCTGCATTTAATGACCAGGAAGAGAGCAGAGGAGAGCTCTATTCCTGATATCAGAGGGAGAAAGCTGAGTGAGCTCTGTCTGCTAATTTTGACTCTAAGAACAAGGTTTGCACTGTGCTTATGTTTTGTGGGTGTCGGGGACAGCCCCATACTGTATGGTGAAGAACCTGTTTGTTTAGCACCAGACGGCAAGGTTTTGCTTTCTGTTTTATTTTGTGTTTTGAACTTGCAAACCTGAAATAATAAACCTGCAAGCCGCCAGATTTTTAAGATACTGTCCTCCATATCGAATGTTTGCATCTGAAAAGTGATCCCCACAAGCTAATCTCCCACAATAGTGACATACATTCTGTGACAAACAGTGAAGCAAGCAAAGTAAGGCAATGTCCCCTGGCTGCAGGCTTAAGAACTGCCTTATGTTGTGACTTCAGTGCAGCCTATGTATACAGCTCTTACTTCCGTGTGGAGACTGGAATCTGACTTTGCTTAAATGGGGAGAGTCATTTTCTCTTTCTGCCTTGCATACTTTATACTGCTGCTGGGGACTGTCCTTGGGAGTTCTGGGGCATGTAAAATCAAATTAGCCTATAGCAGCACTGATCTGCTGAACATTACATCACAGCAAGGCTTGCTGGGAGAAGCTAGGTCATCAAATGGACAGGACATTCCTAATGATATAGTTCAATATATTGTGAAGGTGCCACACATTTTTACTTATGGAAAACGGCGAAGGAAACGATGTGAGAGGAAACAAAAACGAGGTTTTCAGGCAGGTGAGATGGCAAGACTGAGAGGGCAAGCATATAGACCCCCTCTGCCTAGTCTACTTATAACAAATGCAAGGTTTCGTGTTCCTGAGATGGATGAACTGCAATTACAGATCGCTGCACACAGTTTGGTTCAAAACTGTTGTGGAGTGATTATAACAGAGACTTGGCTTCACACTCATGTTCCGGATACTGCTATTCAGCTAACCGGATGGACTCTCCATCGACAGGATAGAACCAGGGACCTGGGGAAGAGTGGGGGGGGGGGGGGCTGTGTATACATATACTGAGCGCTTGGTGCTCAGACAGCAAGACTATCGATAAGTATTGTTCCTTTAACTTAGAATAGAGAGTTCACGGCGGTATTTATTCTTGCGGTTATTATACCGCCGGATGCGAATGGCGCAGTGGCTCAGGAATCCCTAGGAAAAGTCATAGATAAAATTCAACATGCACATCTTGATAGGGTACTGGTGATTGTTGTGACCTCGGTCATGTAAAATTGGGGTCCAAGCTCCCGGGGCTCCATCAATTTGTGAAATGTGCTACGGGAGGTGGGAATATGCTAGATATCAAGAAAGCCTACAGAGTTATTGCCTTACCGCATCTTGGTCAGTCTATGGGAGGCCAGATGTAAAATTAATTGTATTACTGTACATCTGATTACCTCCAAATATGTCCAGATCTGAAAAAAAGAAAAACAAAAAAGGATCAGCACCCTTTTCTGTATTTCTGGACACATCTGAGCCAGTCTGATATAAACAGATTTTGTTTACATCTGGCCACCCATTGGTCTAACATGCGTCTGAAAAGTTTTAAAATGCAGCAGAAAACTGAATTGACACAGATGTCACAAAGGCCCCGTTGAGGACGGGGCTTGGCACTGGTTTTGGCAATGGTTGTACCCATGTGTACAGCATGTCCAGGGGCACCCCAGGAGCATAGATATTGATTGGAAGATTAGCACAGATACTTGCAGGTGGCACATGAAGGCTGTGTTTAACCACTTGCCGACCGTGTAATGTATATACAGGGCCGCAAGGTGGATCCATTGTTCTGGGAGGGCGTACTATAACGTCCTCCCAGAATCACGCTCCCGTATGCCCCCTGGGGCGCGCACCCGGGAGCATCCGTGACCGCCAGGTCCCTGAGACCTGGCGCATCACGGTAAATGGCCGCTCACTGCTGGCGGATATCCGGCTTGTCTCTCCCCTCTCCGCACCGATCAGTGCAGTGTGACAGGAGATGGGGGAGAGATGGGATGCAGCGGTATGGTGGGCACGAGCTGAAGTGCCCACAGCACCGCTATTTGCCAGTCTGGGACCCCTCATCCACCCATCCAGCTCTCTTCCCCCATGCAGCTTCATCGTCACCCATGCATCCGTGCCCACCCATCCGTCACCCATGCATCCATGCTCACCCATTCATTACCCATGCATCCGTGCCCACGCACCCATCACCCATGCATCCATGCCCACCCATCTGTCACCCATGCATCCGTGCCCACCCATCCATGCTCACTCATCCTTCACCCATGCATCCTTGCTCACACATCCGTCACCCATGCATCTGTGCTCACCCATCCAACCATGCTCACCCATGCATCCATGCTCACCCATGCATCCGTGCTCACCAATCCAATCATGCTCACCCATGCAGCCTTATCCTTGCTCACCCATCCAGCCTCATACACGTTCACCCATGTATCCGTGCTCACCCATGCATCTGTGCTCCGCCATCCATCTGTGCTCACCCATGCATCCGTACTTACCCATCCATTTGTGCTCAGCCCTGCATCAATGCTCAGCCATGCATCTGTGCTCCGGCATGCATCCGTGCTCACCAATCCAGTTGTGCTCACCCATGCAGCCTCATCCGTACTCTCCCTTCCAGCCGTGCTCACGCATCCAGGATCATCCGTGTTCACCCATGCATCCCTGTTCATCCATGCATCTGTGCTCCACCATCCATCTGTGCTCACCCATGCATGCATGCTCACCCATGCATGCTTGCTCACCGATGCATCCGTGCTCAGTCATCCATCTGTGCTCAGCCATCCACCCATGCTCAGTCATCCCCATCCACAGCTTATCCACCCCCATTCATGCTCATTTATGCCTCATCCATACCACATCAGTTCTCATCCATGACACATCCATGCCACTACAGTACCCATCCATGCCACTACTGCACCCATCAGTGTCACTACAGCGCCCATCAGTGCCACCACAGTGCCTCACAATAATGTAATAGGTAGTCAAATTAGATTTAAAATGTATGCCCCTAGAACGCCTGGTGGTGTACCCTGCATGTTGGGCTTCTGTATGTGGCCAGGCTGTGTAAAAGTGTCACACATGTGGTATTGCCATACTCAGGACAAGTGGCGGAATATATTTTAGGGTGTCATTTTTGCTAGGTACATGCTGTGTTTTAGAAACATTGTATAAATGGACAACCTTGTGTAAAAAAAATGTGCTTTCATTTTCTTTCCACATTTTCCAAAAACTTGTGGAAAAAATGAACTGTTCAAAAGACTCATTTTGCCTCATAGAATATACATTGAGGTGTTTACTTTCCAAAATAGGGTCATTTTTTTGGCGTTTCCATTGCCCTGGTGCTCCAGGTCCTTCAAAAGTACAAGAGGTAGTCAGGAAATTATATGTGTAATTTATGTCCTTAGAACGCCTGATGGTGCTCCCTGCATGTTGGACCTCTGTATGTGGCCAGGCTGTGTAAAAGTGTCACACATGTGGTATCGCCATACTCGGGACAAATAGCAGAATATATTTAAGGGTGAAATTTTTGCTAAGTATATGCTGTGTGTTAGAAATATTGTATAAATGGACAACCTAGTGTAAAAAAAATGTGTTTTAATTTTCTTTCCACATTTTCCAAAAGTTTGTGGAAAAAATTAACAGTTCAAAAGACTCATTATGTCTCATAGAATATACATTGGGGTGTTTGCTTTTCAAAATGAGGTCATTTTGTGGGCATTTCCATTGCCCTGGTGCTCCAGGACCTTCAAAAATGCAAGAGGTAGTCAGGAAATTATATGTGTAATTTATGTCCTTAGAAGGCCTGATGGTGCTCCCTGCATGTTGGGCCTCTGTATGTGGCCAGGCTGTGTAAAAGTCTCACACATGTGGTATTGCCATACTCAGGAGTAGTGTTGAGCGAACCCGGACTGTAACGTTCGGGTCCGTACCGAACTTTAGGGTGGCACGGACCCGGACCCGGACCCGGACCCGGACATTTCAAAAATCGTTCGGGTTCGGTCCGGGGTTCTGCTATTTTACTCCACGTGTTGAGAAGCTGCAGGGCAGCCAAAATGTCAGGCCCAAGCGAGTTGTGATGAGGACTCATACCGTTATGGTGTACACACTCTGAAAATGTGTCGGACCGGTGTATGTCTCCGGGTTGTACGTCCCTCGTGGTAGTCCGGAAGATTCCTGTATTTAATGTGTATATTAAAGGACTGATGGAGAACGTAAAAACTTCCAGGACCTCGTGGTCCCGTTACCTTTACGGGTGTTTTACTGGAGTAAAACTTTTCGTTTGTGGGGTTACATATAAGATACTCTGTATTACTCAGAAAACTTGACAATTAAAAAAGGTGTTTGAAAACCTTTTACACCTTTCTTTTAATTTTGTGTAAAAAAAATGTGATCCA
>BLSH010068394.1:826066-842996 GCA_018402905.1 Glandirana rugosa
ACATAGTGAAATTTAGTTTGGCAGTTAGTAATTTGTAGAAAATAAGTCTGAAGAAAAATTTTACACACATAGTGAAATTTACTTTGGCAGTTTGTAACGTGTAGAGAAGACGTGTTATCAAAGTTCACACACACAGTGAAATTTAGTTTGGCAGTTAGTAAGTTGTAGAAAATAAGTGTGAAGAAAAATTTTACACACATAGTGAAATTTACTTTTGCAGTCAGTAACGTGTAACACATTTTAAAAAGAAGTCTGAATAAAAGATGTTTAATGATTGACGGTTTGATTTAAAGTGATACACACATTTTGCAGAACAGTGATATGGGTACTCCGGGCTTATTTATACTTTTTGGACACAGTTTGAAGATGATTTTAGAACAGTTCTATGGCCTCTAATGTTAATTAATACTTTTCAGACCCATTTTGAAGATGATCTCCATTTTTGCATTTTTATGTTTTTTTTTTTTTTTAAATATTTAAAGTTATTTCCCTGTCCCCATTTCTTTGTAGGGCACTTGTCCCACCCTTATCCACATTTTCCTTCCTTTTGCAGACCTCTAGGACCTTCCTGGGCTTTTTTACAGCATTTTTAAGATTTTTCATTAAAATTACCAGAACACCGGACCCGAACCCGGACTTTTTTTGAAAAGTCCGGGTCCGGGTCCCGGACACCCCAAAGTTCGGTACGGACCCGAACTTTACAGTCCGGGTTCGCTCAACTCTACTAGTGAGTAGTTTGCTTTTTTGTTCTTGGTACCCAAATGCATTATCTTACATTTTTCTACGTTAAGTCTCATCTGCCACTTGTCTGCCCACCCCATTAATTTATTCTGATCTTCTTGCAAGGTTTCCATATCCTCTGAAGAGTTTATTGCTCTGCTTAGCTTGGTATCATCCGCAAATATTGAGATTGAGCTCCCCGTCCTCCAAGTCGTTTATGAATAAATTGAATAGGATTGGTCCCAGAACAGGACCTTGGGGAACTCCACTTTCTACACCAGACCATTCTGAGTACTCCCCATTTATCACCACCCTCTGGACTCGCCCTTGTAGCCAATTTTCAATCCAGGTGCTTACCATTTGATCCATGTTGAGGGACCTTAGTTTGTACAGTAAACGCTTATGGGGAACTGTATCAAACATATATAACCATTCTCATATATGAGAATGGTTGTATAAACAGCAGGCTAACCATTTTCAGTGCTTTTATTTTATTACAATTGTTTTAAGTTGGTGACAGGGTTTCCCTAAGGAATGTTTCATTGTTGCAAAATGCAATCGTTTTTTTTTTTTTTTTTTCATGACTGACATAGTAAAGTAATAGTAAAACTGACATAAAAGAAACATTAAATATTCAACTCATTTATACACATTTGTCAAATTCAAATTTGATCTCTTATCATTTAATTATTTTGTGATAGTAAGATGATAACCCCAGCTAATGGAATTAGGCAAGGCACCACAATGAATTCAGAGCCATCCTCTCCTTTTAGGTCAAGACAATTTATTTATTATTAATTCTTCCTCTTAAAAGACAGCCAGCGAAATTTCATTAATTGTTTCAAGGATAATCTTCTTGAGGTTAATTAGCTTATACTGATATATAAGAAAAAGGATTTCAGCTTCAATTAACCTATTAAATAATATAACTGAAAGGCATAACACAAGGGTTCGCAGAGCAATTAAACAATATATTAAGCTCCTAAAATTCCTAAAATGCATTCATCGAATGTAAAAGAGTTAAAACGTTTTAAGGCATTAATTTACAGAACTAAGAGGAAAGTTCATAGAAGGTCAGGAAAATAAACCCTTGACTCAGAACCTACAGAGAATAGAGAAGAGCAGATAAGAGCAAAAAGCTTTTACCGATGAATTTGCTTAAAATGTTATTCTGTGGTGCCCGATAATCTGTGGATGCCTGCAGATGCCGCTGGCTGGCCGCTGTAGGGGAGAATAGTTGGTCGGCAGCATCTACCCTCCTCATTGCCATAAATTTGCATGCTTAGCAGAGTATACAAGAAATATAAAATAAGGATTACAGTGAACCCTTTTGTCACCAAAGGTCATTGAAGCTTAGATGACCAAACCAAATTTAGCAGCATCAGTTATCTTGATTTTAACTTTATGATTCATAGGTCAGTTAGACATAAGGGTCTGAGAAATAAGAGCGCACACAGATGCGTATTCCTTTTTTTTTTTCAGCTGCAGCTTTGATTAATGTTCTCATAGAATGGAGTATTGTGCATGAAGATTTATAAAAGTGTATTACAGTCACAAAGTGGTAAAATACATCTGCTTAGGTTGCTGGAATTATACAGTATAGTCCATTTGAGATGAAAAAGATTTAGAGGCCAACCAATTTATTTTTTGTTGTGTTCCAAAGTAGCATATTTTATATCTATTTGGTATGTGTATCCCCCTTCTATTTTGTGTAAGAACAGCCCAATGCCTCATACACACAGTGCGACTGTTGTACGACGCAAGTTTAACTTTTTCCAAAATCGGCTGTCGGCGGTTGTGTCTAGCCTACTGACATGAGCCAAGTAATCGGCCAACAAAGCCGAACGCGGTGACGTGTTACGAGCGTATAAAGAGAAAGTTCAGGTGAATGTGATTTGTGAATTAGGAACATAAGTTTACACGAGCGAACATTTTCTGGTTTCAGAACATGCGTGTTTGCAATTTCAACTTTTGTTGGGCCAACTTCTGGACACACAAGTCAACAGTTGTACGACAACGCCTTGTTGGCCTACAAAAATTTTCTAGTTTGCTTAGCCAACTTTTGTTGTATGATTGTTGAAAGGCAGCTGTTGTAATCACGCGTACCAACGGTCGGATAATTGTACAACAAGCTGTTGTACGACCATCGTTGTACGACCATCGCGCAGTGTGTACGGGCCACTACTGAGATGCTTCCAGCTTCCCATGCTTAATGCTATTTTCAGTTTCTTCCTCCTTGTGTAGGGAGGGGTTAAGTTTTGTGATAGATATATCTTTTCACCTGCAAGCTATACACAGAAAATGCATCTCTTGAGACACCTAAAACTCTGCCTTCCTGGCTGAAATTGGGACAAAATGTAGACCCATGCATTATAGAATAAGCAGCCCATTTTTTTTTAACCAAATTACAAATAATTATAACAGCCGGTTTCTCGATGTCTTTAAGTTATATTTAGCCTGCTTCAATCACTGTTACAGCAAGTTGTGGCAGACAGAGACCCGCGGGTGAGAGCCAGGTGCATGATATATGCAATATATAAGAACCACAACAGAGGTTCTAATTCCTCTCCACTCTATCAAAAAAAAAAATGTTTTCCCTTCTGTAACACTTTAACAGTCAGAGAGGTTCCAAAAGTACCAAAAAATTAGGAAATTCCTTATGACATCATAGCACTGTGCATTGGATACATGCTTGTTTACATTGCCCTAGAGTTCCCCTTTAAGTGGAGCCCTGCATGCCCACTAGCCTGTCTCTGACACCTCCAGGCCCCCCCAACACTCCTCCTACCACAGCATGGACACTGTTACTGTGCACTCAGAATGGCTATGACCTCTCACCAGGAAGCTCTCCTCCCTTCTTTTTTTTTCTCCTTTTGCCACAACCAACATGGTGCCTGGCGGCGGCCTCTTTCTCCCCCTTGCCTTCTAGCTGCCTCCAGCAACATAGCGCATGCAGCTTCCCTATGGCAACCGGATGTTTTTCGGCACAACTGAGGTCCCTGATGCATAGACAGAGGCTGCAGCCCAATGTAACTGTGCACCATGGGAGTTGTATCTCGGGGTGATCATGTGTGTATTTATGACATATCTACGGTGCCGGCTCACCGCTCCATGTCCATCCATGCCATGTGTGCAATGGTGTGCAGGGTGGGGGAGGGACATGACGGGGTGTATGTCTGATCATCCATCATTAGGATATGTGGCCCGGCGGCCCTGGCACACTGGGAGAATTCCCAGTGTGTCCTATGGGCTGTCCAGGCCTGCTTCCTTCTATATTCTTCATTCCATAGGGGTCCTCCAGGGCTCTGTCCTCAGACCCCTTATATTCTCTATCTACACCTCCTTCCTAGGCCAGCTGATAGCCTCTCATGGCTTCCAATGCCATCTCTATACTGACGGCAACCAAATCTATCTCTCTACTCCCATGCTTACCTTGCCGGTCCACTTGCACATCACTACATTACAAAATGACATATCAATATGGATGTCACATCACTTCCTCAAACTGGGTCCTTCCAAAACTGACTAAACCCCAGTGGGTGGGACAAAATGTATAAGAGGGGGGGGGGGGGGTCAGTTGGCAGAGACATGTGGGCTGAAGTGGATCCTCACTTGTATGTCATGGTGGCTGGTCAGGAGTGGCATCTACTATGTTTACTATTTGCAAAACTGAGCTCATAATATTTCCTTACCCCCCTACCCCCTCCCCTTACTTTTTCATCAAGATCAAAGATACAAGTCAAATTTTAGGCACCCATTGTATTAGGAATTTCAATTTTGGTGAGATACTCCCCAAGGGTTAAATACTTCTAAAGACATGCAGACCCTTCAGCTTTTCTCATTAGAACACTGAGAGTGCACCAGGGGATTATAATGAACCTGTCCCTCCCATTCAGAGTCAGTATCCACAGGATGTTGTGAAACAGCTATGTTTTCAGGGCAACAAAAGCAACAAAAGCTAGGAATCTACTGCAAAATCCTTGCAATGTACATTGATTACCCAGAAGTTTTTTTTTTTTTTCAACAAAAGTGGGGTTACTTTTTAATTCTCCTTTTCACATGTCCCCCAGAAACTGTTTACACACAGAAATGGATGTCATCCCTTATTAGACATCTCTGTCTTAGGCCTCATACACACGGGCGTATTAAAAAATATAAGCAAAATGTCGGGACTGACATCTGTGTTTTTTTTCTGCGATTTGCATCAGCGTTAATGCGCGTTAGTGAGCGTCGGCGTCAATAGGCTTTTTTAAAAAAAAACAGTCCTCTGCTATTTTTTAACCTGTAAACTCCGGCATCAAAAACGCCGGTCAACGTCGGTACGGCGTTCGCGTTAGTGAGCGTTTTGTGCCGGCTCAACGTCAAAAACGCCAAAACGCTACAGCCTCGGAACGCGCTGGCCCCGCATTCTATTTACAGCTCACTAACGCAGATGCCCTCTACAGCTCAAAAACGTCAGCGTTTTTATGGGGCCATTGAATAACATGGAGAGTTGCAAAAAACGCTAAAAAACGTGGCTGCAAAAAACGCTGTAAAAAATGCCTGTGTGTCTGAGGCATTCAATTTTAAATCAGACAAAGGCAGCCAGGAGGCATGCCTCTACTGCTGTGATAATCTACAGTGCTCTTGGAATACTTCGCCATTTTTTATAGTCTATATTCAAAACAAGCGTTACATACGTAGAGTAAAAACATATAAAAAAATAATAAATGTATAAACTTACACAAAACAATTGTAAAAATAGCAATATCATTTTCCTTTAAATGTGCACACACCATTTAAAGCGGGACTCTATTTAGATATAAAATATACACATAAATGCAGCTTTGTATTTATTAAGGAATAATGTATGTAATAAATAATGTATCTGTAAAAATAAAATATGTATAAATACTTGCATTGCGCCTGGTATTAAAATATGTTCTTAAAGTCTCCTATGTAGAAGCACTGCTTGGAGATGGAAGAACAGCGCCAGTGTGTTGACAAGAAATGTGCTGATAAGAGGAGAGAGAACAGAATAAGCAGAGAGATGACCCCATCAGTCTCCTGCTGCTATACTGCTATGAAATCAGCAGGCTGTAGGTGGACTTGGTACATCAACACTACCCCTTCTACAGTCCTTTACTATAACAGAGAAAGTAGTCTCATCTGCCTAGCTGTGCTGTGTGACATCTCAGGACTGGATGGACGGAAATACAAATCCTTAGGTAGATCCCTTTTATGCATTTCCTCTGTTTTCCCCTGTTTTCCTGGTTTGAAGCTTGAAGCTGATCACATAGATGTAAATATGAAAAAAATAAATAAAAGATTAGAGTTTCTTTAACCACTTGCTCAGATAGCAAGGATAACGAGCCACGTATTTGTAGCAATGTTGACCTGTAAGCCTGTCAACTTGCTGCATGTTTTCACTGGCAAGTTGTACACTTGCAGAGCACTTGAAGCACAAGTTCTAGTTGACAATATTCCACTTTGTTGCAAATTTTTGCGTGGCAAGTCTCTAGCAAGAGCAAAATTGCAGTGGTGATTCTACAGCAAGAGCTCTGCAAGTCTGCAGCATGAAAATTCAGCCACAGTGACCCCTGTGGTGGGAGGACTATTGCACAACATAACCAGAACTTGCAGCAGACTTGCAGAATGTTTGCAAAGAGAGTTGATCTGGAGTCATGCAATGCTAATTTGCTGCAATTGTTCAACAAACTTGTGAAGCCTGGCAAGCCTAGCAATAGCTTAGCAAGTCATTTTCAAACTTGCAGCACAATTGCTTGCTACCTGGGTGCCTACTGGGTACTTTTACCCCCTTCTTCCCAGGCCAATTTTCAGCTTTCAGTGCTGTCACACTTTGAATGACAATTGCGCAGTTATGCTACACTGTACCCAAATGAATTTTTTTTATATATTTTTTTTCACACAAATAGAGCTTTCTTTTGGTAGTATTTAATCACCACTGGGTTTTTTATTTTTTTGCTAAAAAAAAAAATTAAAAAAGACCAAAATTGTTGAAGAAAAAAAATGAAATTTTTTATAAAATTTTGCAAACAGATCATTTTCTTGTTCACTGATGGGCACTGATAGGCTGCACTGATAAGTGGAACTAATGGGTGACACTGATGAGGAGGCACTGATGGGCACTTATAAGGGCGGCACTGATAGGTGTCACTGAAGGGCACTGAGAGGTCGCACTGATAGGTGGCATTGATGGGCACTGATAGGCACTGGTAGGCGGCACTGATGGGCAATGATTGGCAGCACTAATAAGTGACACTGATGAGGCACTGATTGGCAGCACTGGTGGACACTAATTGGCTATACTAGTGGGCACTGGTGGGACTACACTGATAATCAGGACACTGATAATCAGTGCCCTGATTATCAGTGCTGGGTATTGGCTTCTTCTTCCTCATGCTGTCAGTACTAGGAAAGAAAAGCAGGCTTGTGTTTACATCCTGTGATCAGCTGTCATTGGCTGACAGCTGATCATGTAGTAAAGGGCCGCTGTGATTGGCCCTTTACCTCGATCTGTGATTAGCTGGGTCCGAAGGACTCGGCGCTCACACAGCATGGTGCCCACATTCCCGGCAGCCTTTTGAATGCAACCTATTGAAATCAATGGGATGCCCTAAAATGCAATGCTCATGTGCAAAAAAGCTTGTGCGCTCTGTCCTCTGTCACTCGGCCCTGGCCCTGTGTACAGTCCTCCTATTAGGCTATACAAATGCTGGTAAGACTCAATGTATCATTTAACTGGCCATTGCCAATATTAGTTCAGTGCAATGCCATTTGGTTGCTTTGCGGAAGACGTTTCTGTTTATAGAACGCGCCCCATTGAAACAGAATTACAGGACCACATCCAAGCCAAGAGGTGTTTTCACAGAAGACAAAATGAGTTTTGAAAGTGGGACTTCTGAGAGCTGGACGTTTGCCCAGAAGCAATTTAATATCCCTCCCGACACTTCCCAGCCTACATAATGCTGCTGTAAGCTCAATTTCCAGGGAGGGCACTGAGAAGTGCAGCGACAGAGAACAAAAAATATATATTTCATTCTACTAGGTATATTAAATTTCATCATCATTTGTTTTCTTCTTTATGAAAATTATTCAAAGGGGAATGCCAGCTGATGTTGTTTTCACACAACACAAAAGTACCAAAATGACCACGGCGTGGTACATACATGTGTTGTTCATTAAATAAAACAAAAAAGTAATGCAGGAGGAATAGCAGACCATACAATGTGCTACTCTGATCTGCATCTTTGTAACTTTCCAGCTTCACTGCTCAGCCCTTGATCCCCTGGATTTGGCAATAATAAAGCCCATCTCTGGGACATTTGGAAAATTCTCCTTTGCAGTATGGCTGTGCCCGCAATGCAAGGGTTAATGCTTGGTTTTATTTATCTGAATCTCCACCCCCCCCCCCCCCAGCAGGTGGCACTACACCACACTGCGGAGGTGGACTGTCCCTTGGTGTCATCATGTCCAATTGAGGGACCCTGCAATAGCCTTGATGACATCAGGAGCACTGGAGGAGTGGAGGACTGAGTAAGCAGATCTTCTTTTCTATGCCACAAGACCTGAATGAACAGTTACCCTTACATATACCCAGTGAAGTGACTGGTCTCAGTTGATACACAAAGATTAAACAAGTCTTCCTTCATAAGTTGTACCTGTTTATCTGCACCAATCTCCTTTTCATCAAAGTCCGGAATTTACACAGCATTTCTTAGGTTCAGATGGGGTGGGGGGAGGGGGTGTGAGATGACACATACTGCACAGCATGGAGCAGAAAGCTAAGTGTAATCTGAGACCTGAGTGGAGGGAATGGACACGCCTTCTTTCTACACGGTCTTAAAGGGAAACATGCACAGCTGTCAATCACCTGTTGTGTGCTGTAAGGGGGGACGGGGCCATCTAATGGGATTGTCTGGTGTCAACATGTCAACCAATCACACTTGATGCTTTAGATTGTGGCAAGTACACACTATAGAAGGATATGCTTTGTTGTGTTTTCATTTCAGAGGTTTACAACCACTTTAACCCTTGCAGCGTGTAAAAAGGCTGTTTGATCTAGTATGGCCAGATACTTACTTCTTGCCCTGTCTACTATATTAGACTATACTATACTACATGCAGGCAGGGTGGAAAGATTGCACATGCTCTATTTGATCTTCCTGTTTCACATGGACACAGACTACAGTAGATTTCTAGAGGCCGTGATTGTTTATTTGTGAACTGAGCATGTCATTGGCAAAGCACCAACCAGCTCTGGCTGGATTGTGGGTGAAGGGTCACTGATGCAAATGAAGTTTCATCATCAGAGAGTGAAATCTCCTCCTATATGAACACTGGGGAAGCCCTGGCTCCTTGCAGCTTATCGTCTGACTGCAATATACAAATGAAAAAAAGGAATATAGCAGCAGTATTTTGGTATAAAAAGATTTAGAAGCTGAATGCACTGTGGGTGAGGGGGGTGAATTGTTTTTATATTGCTGTGTTTAGTAACACTTTAATGAAAACCCTATTATTGATCTTCCCCTATTTACTTCATTTTGATTAGTTGAATTACTACCAAATCATTTTGTTATATCTATTCAATAAGTACAATTACCTGTTGATTGTGCCAGGAATCCAGTTCTGTGCTGTGCACTCTGCCATGTTAGTTCAAACAATGTTAAAAAGCAGTATGTTAGGACTAAAGAACACCTTCCATCAGGTTATGGAGGATATGAGGGTGGTGCTCTGTAGTCCAAATCTGACACAAGCAGCCCAGGGTGACAATACAGTACAATGAGCAGACACTGCCACCCTAGCACAGAAAATACGTTACTGGCAAGACCACCTGGTGAGTGCAGAAGGGTTAGAACCTGTTAGGTTTGTATCTGGGGGGCTCCATTTGAGATATTTATTTTATTATCCAGATGACAATATTTTATCATGAAAATACATATTCACCCAACAATTTCTCAGTTAAAGTTGAAATTAAAAAAAAAAAGTAATTAAAAAATAAAACAGCACCTTTCCTCCAATCAGCTCTTACACACTGCAATTGCAGCCTCCCCGCCCCCTCCTCTATGATACTAACAGATGGAGAAGGATTTTAACACTTTTCTGCCCTTTTGAAGGAATGTAGAGAAGAGAAGACTGCAGATAAACAAGTATAACCTATGTAGGAGGATTTGTTTAATCTCTTTGTATCACCTGAGGCCATAGATGTGTGCAGCCTACTGCATTAGGGTGCGCACCCCAAATCTCAAACACACACGCCTTTCTCTGCAGCCTCAGCTGCACTGGACAGTGAATGAATGGAAAATGTTCTATTCTTCCTGTTCAGTCACAAACTGAAGCATAGTAAGCACAGTTTACTATGCTTCATTTATGAATGAACACAGTGAGTGTGTTTACTCTGTTCATTTAGAGAAGGAAGGGGCAGGTAAATGACATATTTATTAGCCCCTTCCCGCACTCTCCATTCTGAAACATCCCCCCCAGAGAAACCAGCAGCACTGCTGGGAGAAAAGGTTCAACACAGAGGGAAGCCTGGGCAGTAGGGGGAATCTGCACATAGTGATTAGGGTGTGCCCAGGAACACCTGGCACACCCCTGCACACGCCTAATCCTGAGGCTGTTCACTTCACTGGGTATGTGAGGGTTTGCAACCACTTTAAAGAGGAACTAAACTCTCTCAATCAACATTATCTATTTTTAATCCTTGTGCTGCTAGCATTAGTACATACTGTAGATAGGAAGGTATATTATATTAAAAACTTTTTTTTACATTTCTTCAATTGCTTCCTGGTTTCTGGCCTAGGCCAACATGTTATCATATATCCCTAGCGGCTTCATAGGCATTTTGTTTTTTTTTATCTAGGGGGTGGGAGGAGGGGCCTTCTCAGCTAAGCACACCCTCCTGCCTGCATGCCTGATCTAAGAGCAGATGGATTCCAGGAAGTAAATGCTACATGAATCATCAGCTTAAAAAAAAAAAAATAAAGCACGGGGGCAAGAATGAATGGAGGAACTGGCATTGAATATTAACAATGGATTAAAAAAAAGCGTTCAGTTTTGGTGCTCGGATGCAGTTAAGTTCTCCTTTAATACAGCCAGTGCGTTAACCACTTCACCTCTGGAAGATTTACTCCCCTTCATGACCAGGCCATTTTTTGCGATACAACACTGCGTTACTTCAACTGACAGTTGCCAGTCATGGTACGCTGTACCCAAGAAAAAAATGATGTCCTTTTTTTCCCACAAATAGAGCTTTCTTTTGGTGGTATTTGATCACCTTTTTATTTTTTGTGCTATAAACAAAAAAAGACTGACAATTTTGAAAAAAACAAAAAAACAATGATTTTTTTCTTTCTGCTATAAAACATCCAATAAGAAAAATGTAAAAAATCGAATTTCTTCATCAGTTTAGGCCAATATAAATTATTCTACATATTTTTGCTAAAAAAAAAACCCCAATAAGTGTATATTGATCGGTTTGCGCAAAAGTTATAGCGTCTACAAACTATGGGATATTTCTCTTTCTTTATTTTTTTTACTAGTAATTGTGGCGATCAGTGACTTATAGAGGGACTGCGATATTGCGGCAGACAAATTCTACACCTAACTGACACCTTTTGGGGACCAGTGACTCTAATACAGTGATCAGTGCTATAAAATATACACTGTCACTGTACTAATGACACTAGCAGGGAAGGGGTTAACATCAGGGGCGATCAAAGGGTTAAATTTGTTCCTAGAGAGTGCTTGCTAACTGTGAGGGAGGTGCTTTGACTGGGGTAAAGATCCATGTTCTTGTTCAGCAGAAACATAGGATCATTACATTGATCAGTATGGTGGTCTGCCTTGTCTGCCTGTCTCCGATCGATGGGCCCCGGCAGACATTGCGTCCCCCAGACCTGCTGAGCAGCTGCCCTGCCGCAGTATATGTACAGTGGGCAGTCTGCAAGCAGAAAAGCAATACAGCAGTTGTTGTGTTCTGAGACTCCAACCCTGTTGTCCTAGGTGCACCAATGGGTATTGAACATGTGCGGTTCGTTCCGAATTAAAATTTGGACGAATTTTCATTTTTTGGAAATTCGCATGTATTCGAATTTCCATATTACTATAATACCGAATTTAAAAGAATCTACAAAAAAAGAATTGAGACGAAATTCAAATTGAAATTATTTTCTAATCGTTTTCGAATACTTTTTGAATTTGAATAATTTTCATATTCGAATTTGAAAAGTTTTCAAATTCAAATCGTTTTCAAATTCGAATCGTTTTCAAATTCGAATTCAAAAAGTCCTCGAATTTGAATAGTTTTCCAATTTCCAAAGAGAACAAAATAGAACAGAAAACAAAGGAATAGAACAGAAAAAAAAAATAGACTAGAAAAGTATATAACAACGAAACAAAAGAATAGAATACAACAGAGTAAAACAGCTCTGTTCCACTCCACCACATTATATTCTTTCATTTTCTCTTATATTCCCCTCTATTGTATTCTTTTTCCATTCGATTCCTCCACTTTCCACTCCACCCCATTCTCCTTGAAAATCGGAAAATGATTTGAATTTGAAAACTATTCAAAATTGATTTGAAAGCTTTTCGAATGGATTAGAAAACGAATAACAAATTCTGAAAATGAATTAAACGACTGAAACAAATCTAACTAAACAAATTTATGTAAATAACGAATCGAAACAAAACTAATTTTTCGCTCTGCACATGTCTAATGGATATCTTATAAAACACTCCAGTATATTTTACAATATTATTCATAACAATGTGGCTGTAATTTGATAGAAGAGAGTGCACAACTCAATAGAATCTGTAGAGAACAGACTACGAGTTCTACCCACTCACATTCTTATTATCCAATTTGGGAAATTCCTGGCCTATAACAAATAACCATGGCCTACACTAACAGATTGCAGTGTCAGAGGGCAACCTACGAACCAATAGAATTGGCCAAATCCAGATGGAATACCGGGCTTAATGACAACAGTATTGCAGACAATGAGCTGGAGATGGAGCAGAACCAAGTGTGCCCACGTTCCTAAAGAAAAACATGATTTGGACATTGCCTTCATTTTATCACCCAACTGTGCTCACAAAAAATAAACAACGTTTTGACAAATAGCTTTTCAGTCAAAACATCTTTTTTTTAATTAAAAGGAAAATCCAAGTTTAAGCTGAAGTTGAGGTATGGCAAGCAATTTGTAAGTAGTTGCATTGGTCTGGCTTGGACAAATGTCATTATGTATAAACCTTACCAATAGGATCCCCATCCATGGTGGCTGGTGGTCAAAATTTTTGGGAGGGTGGCAAGCAGACCTGACCCCCTCACTCGCACCCCCTCCCCCCACACGGCTCTTGATAGATTGATGGATGAAAGCGGTGATCCACTACACAAACCCCCCCATCGCTCGAATGCCCGCAATCCTCTCTCACTACCACCTTCCCCCTCACATGTCCTTAGATGGAACAAAGTGGTGATCCACTACACAAACCCCCCCATCGCTCGAATGCCCGCAATCCTCTCTCACTGCCACCTTCCCCCTCACATGTCCTTAGATGGATCAAAGCGGTGATCCACTACACAAACCCCCAAACCCCCTCGCCGCTCCATAGGCCGTAATCCTCTCTCTCACTGCCGTCCATGGCCTTACTGCAGTAGAGGTGCGGGGAGGAGGACAAGGTGGCGATTCTCAGCTGAATCCGGGCTGCTAGAAGACACTGCTGCTGTCGGGGCCGTTGTTTCTCCTTGCGGCCGAAAAGGAGGCGGGTCCTGAGACCTGTCCTAAGACTCTGGCCAATCGGGTCTCAGGAGCTGCTTCCTGATTGGCTGGGAGGAGAAGCAGGAAGACATTAGCGAATATTGATTTGCTAATGTCACACAAGTGGGTGGGCTTACGGGCGCATTGCTCTGCCCCCCGAGCCAGCCGTTTTTGATGCCAATTAGAGCCTCCGGCTCTAATCATGTGCTTAAAAAAAAACCCACAGTGAAATCAATGTATCCAGCGCCCTGCATGGAGATTGGGGGTTGGGGGCATGGATTAGGGGGAGCAGCACCCCTGCGCCCCTAATGGACAGGCCGCCACTGATCCCCATGGAAGCTGGAAATCACTGTAGCAGGTATTAATACTCTAGTGATCTCCACTGGATCCTGGGTCCTATGCTGAGCGGCTGCCCTGCTGCATTGTGAACGCAGGAGGTCACTTACTCAGCATGTATGTAAAAATTTCCATACCTAAACATCAGCTTCAGGCTAACATGCTGGAAGACAGCAGCAGGGATCGGCAAGGTGTCCGCACACAGACACTGGTGTCTGTGAGCGGTCCTTGCAGGGTCTGCGGCCACCGCAGACTTTTGTTGTACTTGAGTCTGCTGAGTCTGTCACTGTACAGACCCTCCCTCAGCCCCGATGTGATGGCTCAGCTCCCTTCTGTAGTGTATGTAGCACCCTGGTCCTAAACAGGGCTGCTCACAAATTTAGGTCTGCTAGGTGGTAACTAGCCTGTCTAATTGTTAGGGTGATCCACTGACTTTTGCCCTAAGCCTGAATCTGGTGCGTCTCTCTTTTCTGTCAATAGGTGGCACTGCTGCCTTCGGCATTAAAATGACAAGATCACAGTGAGTTGTTATGAATAGACATATTTTCTTACCAGAGGCAAGTGAGGAACAATTAACAGAGGTAAAGGGGAAGCAGTTGCCAATAATTGATATCCACTCCTGTTATCAGAGGCCAGTTTATGGAAGTCTTAAGAAGTACCAGAGCAGCCTTTTTCACTAGTCGGGGACGGTGTAAAAGTGGGAAAGCTTCAGCGGAGTCAAGTGAGGGACCCAGCAGGTAGCGTGGGTGAAGCTTGAGGAGTATACAGCGGGTTAGCTATGGAAGAGCTCAGGGGATCCAGTGGCGGCTGGGATCTTGGAAGTCTAGTGAGAGACTAGGAGCTCAGTGTGAAGAGCAACAATGGGATACTGAGAGATGTGAGAGAAGATCTACAACGGGATACTGTGAGTTACGTGTGCAGATGTATATTGACTGTTAAAAGTTCAGTTGCTATAGGAGACAGCAGTTCTACAAAATACAGTGCGCTGCATCCAGCTTAAAGGCCCTCTATCTGTATAGCTGTCTGCCTATTACTATTTTTGGTCTGCGGAGTCTGCCAATTGCTTTTGCATCTGCCTAAGGGTGTCCTGGCCCTAAACACTCTCTCCCCCAGTTTTTGTTCAGAGACAATAAAATCTCTTTTGTTGCATTCAAAATGTGACTGGCACCCATGTTTCCAACTTGCATTACACCCTCCATGCCCAGTAACCTGCACCCTGAGCTGGATTGTCAGCTGCCCCTGATTCCGGAGTTCACCATCAGGCCTCTGAAGGGCGGGAGCATCGCTACATGTAGAAGTAGATCGAGCCACCGCGGAGTGATATATCTGTTGGAGGGAGGGACTAGGAGTGTTAGTGCAGCGGCCGCCCCAGCGCAGGAGAACAGGCAGCCGAGGAGGAAGCAAGGAGTGTAGTGGACTGGACAGTGGAGTCTATGCTGCAGAGAGATATCTGTTCTGTTGGAGGGAGCAGGGAGGGAGTGTCAGTGCAGCGGCCACCCAGCGCAGGAGAACAGGTAACTGAGCCAAGGAGGAGGAAGCAAGGAAGGAAGGTGCTGGAGGAGGCCTGGAGCTGGAATGGATCCTTCTGTTCTGTGCCGGCCCAGCTCCAGCATAAGTAACATGTTGGCTAAAAATATATCTATTCTTTGCAGGGGGAGAGCCTGGAGTGTGGTGCAGGAAAACCTGGAGAATATACTGGTGAAAAAGTAAGAGTAAGAAGATTAAAGGGGGATCTATTCTATGAGGGACCTGCCCTGGCCTGCTCTAAAGGGGGATCTATGGGGGACCCTGGCCTGATCTATGGGGACCCTGCCCTGCTCTAAAGGGGATAATGTTGGCTAAATATATATATTCTTGGCAGGGAGAGCCTGGAGTACCTGGTGGTGCAGGAAAACCTGGTAGCACGGGAAATATAGGTGAAAAGGAAAGACTACAGGGGAAGCTATAAGGACCCTGGCCTGCTCTAAAGTAGACAGAGTGTTTTTTGATGGTTTTAGTTTGAAATGTACCTTGGTGTCCTTCACTAAGGTCTGAACTTTGGAAAAAGACTGCTACAGCCTTGATCCGTGCCCATCCCTGGGCAGCAGGGAGGTGGGCAAGTGTCTGCAATCCTTTGATTAACAGCTTCAAAATATTTCAGGAAGCGATGGGCTGTATTATTCATTTCCATGTGTGTTGGAGATTTCTGCTTAAAGCTTATGTGGCTGACATCTACTTGAGATAAAACCCTCTGATAGGAAACTTAAAGTGTTACTAAACCCAGGACCCTGCATTCACTATATCTGGTCTCCCACAGTACACAGAACATGGAAATGCAATTATTTTACTAAATATAAACTGCTAAATATATTTTCTCATAAGCAGTTAGAGCAATCTTGTGACTTCTGTCAGTGTCTGGTTAAAGCTTGTAGGAGGAGTTTTCATTCTCCTCTGACTGTCCTATGAGGCTGCATGACCCCTGACCCTCTGGCTGGACAGTGCTGATTGGCCTTGTGTCGATCCCATGCATCCTCCCAAAGAAAAAACCTCTCTAGCAATACACATCAAACTAAGCATGTGCAATGCAGGCTCATCTTAATAACATCATGGGCCCCTGGGCAAAGTAATGCACTAGGGCCCCTACCAGGGAGATGGTGACCTGCGGCGCGATATACGCGCAATAGCAAGGAGTGAGTGTGGCTAAATGATGCTACATATTGGGCATGGCTTTTGAGTCTGATTAGAAACAACAGATACACACAACTAGGTAATAATCCCAAATCGGTGTGAGTGAGGAACGATAACGCGCATATAGCGCGGCGTCCAGTGGTAGAGGGACCATCCCCGGGATCACGTAATGAAACGGGTCCCCGGGTACTACAATAATTCTACTCGGACGTAACGTGTACGAATCAAACTACACATAACGATCTCTCCAAAAAAGAAACCCTCCTACGTACCCTAGCTGTGTTCCGGTTAGTCGTGACAGGTCGGTCTCCCAGTCCCCAGTACGTCGGAGTATCCTGTCAGTCTCCTCTTACTTTTGAGGAGGATGTTCGAAATTGGTCTGTGACTGTCTTCAGTGTTCTAACGAGATTGACGAATACTCTTTTATATAAATCGTCAAATAT
>BLSH010068404.1:43863-55622 GCA_018402905.1 Glandirana rugosa
AAAGACGTGGCATGAGGAGAAAACTAGCATAGAACCTCTCCATGCTGGGGTAATAGGAATGAACAGAGAGGAAAAAAATATTTAAAAAAATATAAGTGTTACCTGAAAGCAAAAATGGTGGTGCGGGTGGAGTCTGGTATCTAGTGAGAAGGACAAGTGTGGTGTCTGAACCATCAAGGAATGATGCCCATGTATATGGACGCCGCCCACAGAGATTGCCATCAACGTCTTTACATCTCTAACCACCAAACCTAGAAGAGGGACATCAATGCAGGAAACAGAATGATCCTCAAACAATGTCTGATAATGCCCAATACGTGCTTAAAGCGGAGTTCCACCCACATATACATCTTTACAGGATCCGTTTCTGAACAGCAAACTAAAACATCAATGGGCTTTTTCCCCCCCTAGCTCTTTGTACCTTGTTGCTAGGGTGTATGTTGTTTTCTTCCTCCTTGAGGGCCGTGTGATGTACGTCATATCCTGCGACGCCTTGGCTCCTGGGAGATGTGCGTCATCATTCCCAGGAGTCGATGGACTAGATTGATAAATTAGGTTGCCATCACAACGGGACGGGAACTTCCTTCGCCGGCGCCGTTGTGATGGCAACCCGAGACAACCCTCGCGCCGCGCCTTGTGTTTTACGCGTATGCGCAAGATCTGGAGGTTCATCCTGGGTCACCAGCAGCACCTTATCCCGGAAGAAGACACTAGTGGGCTTTACATGCCCACAATTAAGATGCGAGCATGCTGCCAAGCCAAACTAAATGTTAGTTTGAATGAAAAATACTAAAATAAGATAGCGACTTTGCATATAATTAGCTTTTTGGAAAGTTTTTATAACATCAAGGGTGTCTAAAAAAAAAAAAAAAAAAAAAAAAAAAAAAAAAAAGGGGGGGAACTCTGCTTTAAGGGCGATCACATGCATCCTGTTGGGGGCATTTTCTGAATGCAGTGGGCCTGTGTGCAAAAACATAAGTTGGGCCCAAGTGTGGACATTTAACAAGAGAGCCATGGCACACTGCCCCCACCTGTGCATGTACATCATTTACCACCTCCCCATACCAACAAAGAACCTTCAATGATAACTGACAAATGCTGGGTGTGGCCAGTGGTTGTGCTAACAGGGGATATACTGCAATTCTTGCCACTGTAGCAGCATGTGTGCACCCCCGGCCGCTGCCTGTGCAGATAAGGGGGGGTAGTAGTTGGGGGCGGTAAGAACGCGGCCCAACCGCAAGATTTTACCACCCCCAACCTCACATATAAATGAGCCCATAGAGATTTCAGTCTTTGATTTGTAAGTACTTTTAGGGTTATCGATGTATCAGACATAGAAAGTTTCCCCTTTGACCCAACAACTTCCTTATAGATTTTATGCATTCTGTAGGATTATAATTTGGCTCTGCTGTTCTGATCTTCTCCCTGTAGAAAAGACCATGGTTTACCCCATACACCTCCATCCAGCAAACAAATCAGAGTGGAATAATGAGGACTGGAGTAACCAGCTGGAATCTCAATGCAAAGGATAAGTGTCACCCGTATTCAGGCTGTAACATGTTCCCACTGCTCCAGCCGCTCCCCAACCTGCCACCGCTAGTGACAGCGAGCCAGAGATCTTCTCCCTGAAGTCGCTGCCACAATATTTAAATGCCCAGCCATGTCATTCATGCACAGAGTTCTGTGAATGAATAAACTATAAGTACTGACACCCTTTGCGGCTGTCGGCTTGCAGTTCTCAATGAACTACCAGGGAGCTGATGAGCGCTGTGGCAGTTCATTGATTCTTCCTGTCGGTGTGTTACTGCCCCCCTGTATGATGTACAAGCAGACAGACAGATACACTGACAGTCTGCAGGAGTCCTGCATGGCACCCACGACCTGCTGATTGTTGGTGCAATGCTTTACAGGCTCCAAGTAAAAAACATAATAAATTAACTTTTTTTATACTTGTAAAAAGATGTTTATTTATTATTTTTTGATTAGCAGGCACAAGGGGGGGGGGCCTCGCTGAGGGCGCATGTTGTGATTGGTCAAACATTCAAGTAGAACCGCCCCGTTTATTAGACAGAGGACTGCACACCTACCAGTGGTCTTAGCAAAGTGGTGTGGAGGGGTGAGAAGCAGACAGGTTAGCAGGAGCCCTCAATGTGTGCAGTGTGCGGGCCCCATTCCCCCACCACCGTGTTCCCCCATTGAGGATACTCCACTCTCCATCTTGTATAGTGTACAACACAGGGAAGTATTTCTTCTGTAGCCACTAAATGTCACTGTAACCGAATAAGGGCTCGCTCACATAGGCAGCTGGGGGGGCAGTAAAAGCTTGCAGTTGAGACCCCTAAAATACAGAAATGCAGCTGTTCAGAGCAGTTTCCCGCCCGCGCGCTGTACTGCCGCTGAACGTGACGTACTCAACTGAATGGGGCCAGACTGCAAGCACGTGGAATGCATGTGGTTCCAGCGCCACGGTGGGTTGGCATTTTGCAGGTTAAAGCAGGAGGTGACATCTAAAATGCCCTCTGAAAAGCGATCACTTTCAGAGGGGCTGCAGTATAGAAGCACATTGTAAGGGGCCCTAATTGCTAGTGATTCTGGCCATTTAGCTGTGTTTTTGGAAGGGTCGGGGACTTTTTTAAACGCAAAATTGTGCTTTTTGGTTCATGAGACGTCAATGGAGATGCTGCAGAAAAGCATGTAGTGGGTTTTTGACGTGTTTTGTATTTTTTATAATCTGCTCAACATATTGGCCAAAAAAAAAAAAAAAAAACCATAACTAAAGCAAAGCGTGTCAAAAACGTGTGCAAAAAGCACTGCAGAAACGGATCAAAACCAAACTGTACAGGTGTGAACTGGGTCTGGGCTCGTACACTCTAGAATGTAATGCGGGAAGCCGCATTTCAATCGCACTGACCTTGTGGACGGCTGTGGGGGGGGGGTCAATGCAAAGTTAACGTCACCTCAAACACAAAGGTCGCAAATGTAGTGCGTTTGCCTGCCCCAGATTGCCAAGTAACGTGATGATGCGGTTGCTGTGCATTGTATGTACTACTTTTGGTGTGGTGCAATTTCAGCCATTCAAAATGAAAGGGGGCTGAAATCACACTGCACATGAATCGCACAGCGCTCCTGTGCAATTCACATGCAGTTCCTAGTGTGAATGGGCCCGAGGGCTCTTTCACGTGGGTTTTACCACCCAATCTATAACAATACAGCCGGACAGGGCTGTGCGCATGCTGCAGCATTTTTAACTCATGCCTGCAGACCTGTAAATCTCGCCTGTGAGCTGCTATATTGCCCTCTGAAAATTGATCCACTGCAGATTGCTTTTCAGAGGGCGGTATGCTTACTTCGAATGTGAAAAAGGCCTTACAGAAAATTAAAAAAAAATAAATAAAATTCTGACTCCCCTATTGCTACAACACTAAAGGCCCTACACCACCATAGCTAAAATAGTCTCCACTTTTGGGATGGACACATGTACTAAAACTAAAATATGATTGAGGCATGTTTTGAAGAATTTGGGTACTTTCCTGGGAAAGGTGCGGTCCGCCTGCCTTTTACATACCCAACATTCCCCCTGATGTCTGCATATGATACACATGCACATTCCATGACAGGGAGTTTTTATTTGGATACAATGATGTAATATTGTTGGTAGAAATAATTTTCCTGTATATAAATCCTCCCATATTGTATGAGGAAGCTGACTGGATGTGAGAGACGTGTAATGTGTAGCCACCATTTTCCAATCATCGATTCACTCTGTGAAATTAAGTCTGTGACCTCTGTGTCAGAACGTTTATATTGAATTGAAATTGGCAAATATGATTGTGGGGGAACTGCAGGGAAACTGCATGCTCAAAAAAGAGCATGCTGTTTCCCTGTGGCTGTGTTTTTAAAATTAATAGGCTGCCGTGCCCAAGCAAATGCAGGACGCATGGTCCACACTAGTGTGAACCAAGTCTAAGGCCAGTTCACACCAGAAATCGCACAAGAATGCAGTCCACCTTCCTGTAGGATTTCTGTGCGACTCTGTATGGTGCGATTTTCAGCCCATTTGAAATCGCTCTGGATCACACCAAAAGTAGTGAATGTACTACTTTTAAAAATGCACTGCAAGTGCATCACATGGTACTGCAGTACCACACAATTTGCTGCAGGTAAATGCTCTGTGTTTGTGATCTGCTTTTGGGGTCGAGTGTCATTAGGAATACATTGACACCTGCAGCAGATCGCACACGCAGTGCGGGAAACACACATGAACGTGGGTTTCCTGCACTGCGATCTGGTGTGAATGGTTCCTTAGGTCAAGACAGACTGTGTTGTGATCCATGCATCAAACCTGCACCAATGTGCACTTGGGAATGTGCATGGGGGTCTGCAGAGCCAAGCCAGCGGCCTGTCATTAACTTCAACACACCCTTGCATGAAACACCTGGGCAACCCAGGCGGCTAAAAACGGCCCTTCGCACAGGTGTACGGATCGGTATGAATGAGGCCTTACCTATAACACTTAACAACCTACAGAGCTTCCAGCAAACCTGTGACCTACATAAAATGGCTGCTGCAGAAACAATTACCTCAGAAGTGCCTTGAGCCTCTGGCAGTTTCCCGCCTTCCTGAGCTGAGTGCAGATATGTCCCCTGTCCCATTCATTCACACAGTATCAGGGACCTGTGCTACCCACCAGGCAGTTTTGTAATATGGAGGACATGTCTGTTTTAGAAGCAGGTGTCCATATCTCTGAAGCGAAGTGTGTGTAGTAACCCCCCTGTATTTCCCTCCTCTGCTCCCTGCTTCCCTCATGTTTGGTTAATTTTTGAGGCTCAGCTCACCTTTACATTTCTGTGTCACAATTTTTAACCTTTTTTTTTTTTTTTTGCTTTGATATGGATTTTCTGCATACCAATAGCAAAAACCTAGGCCTGCTACCAGGGTCTGAATGCATGGCAACACATCATACACTCCTTTTCATGTGTTAGTATTGACTCCTATGGGCTTCAAACACATAAGTGGGGACCTGAGTGATGTGAACAAGTTTCACCTAAAATAAGGACTTTGCTTTAGTGCGTTAGAACGTGAATGTGTGAACGAGGCCCAGCTGTTGCCCCAGGCCTTGCAACCCTTCAAGGGCACACAACAAGACATGAGGTCTACACACAATCTCATATTAGTGAAATGGATGCAATTCACTCATCGCTATCCAAATAAAAATGATACAGTTGAAGTAATAGCTTTGTTAATAAATGAATGGAAAGCTCTCTTACCTCTATAGGAGGGGAGTTCCCTGTGAATGGGCTCTTTGGGGGGCCTGCAGACTCTGCTGTGAGGTGAGGTACAGACTGGACCAAAACTGACCTAATCAAGCAACTGGACCATTAACCATGTAAATGCTGCAATCTAACAGCCCTATGATAATCAGCTTCAGTGTCCCAGGCCTCGTCAGTCCACACAGGTGACACCATTAGTGCTTTCTAATGAACACAGCTGGTGTCGCCCAACCTGACCTGTCAGATCAATCACACTGTGTGCAGTTGTGTTTTGTTTCATTTTCCAGCACTGGTCACTTACATAGACAAGGCCTTTTTCACATTATGGGCTGGTTCACACCAGAATTGCACAGGAACGCAGTGCGATTTTCAGCCATTAATTTGAATGGGCTGAAATCACAGTGGATCCAGGGCCGAAACTGGGGGGGGGCACACTGCCCGGGTGACACATCTAGGGGGCGCCCACAGGGGTTCAGTCACCCCCACCCGCACTGGGAAGCGCTGCTCTAAGGGTGTCACTGCTGCCCGATCAAGTGTAATGGACAGGCAGCGCCCTCTGCATAGTTTGCCAAATACTGACAAACCAAATAGGAGGCAGACAGCACAGGCGCACTAGAGCTGAATCACTCTGCTCCTCCCACCCGCCAGCACTATAGAAAAGCATTCCAGAGCAATGCTTCAGCATGGGAGAGCCTTCATGGAACTGGAAGGCATTTATTAGGACAAAGTGAGGGATTTGTGTGCAGAAGGCCCTGGAGTAGGAAGTTGATGTTGGTATTGCATAGGATTGAGGGGCGAAGGGGGTGTCCGGGACTGGGGAGAGGGGGTGCAGAGCAAGCCCTGGACTAGAAAAGGGTTGGTGTGGCAAAGACTCTGGATTAGGAGAGGAGGCCCTGGACCAGGAGGTGCAGAGGAGGCCTTGGACTAGCAGGGGAGTACAGAGGAGGCCTTGAACTAGGGGATGCAGAGGAGGTCGGGGGGGGGGGAGTACACAGGGCGTGGTGCCGCTGTATTGCCACATTCCATTTTTCTTGGGGGGGTGCATAAAAAATTACCAGCCCTGGGTGCCAGATGTGCTAGCTGCGCCACTGACTCGATCGCACCGAAAGTAATATTAAAAACATGGTGCCATGTGATCGGTGCAGGTAAAAACACTGCGTTTGCGATCTGCGCTTGGGGTGTCGTTCGGGATACAGTGACACCTGTAGCAGATCACACAGTCCAGTGGAATTTGAATGAGGTGTGTTTTGAACTGAAAATGGGCCCTTAAGCTGGATACACACTATACAATGTTCTTTAGATTTTTATTTTACCTTTAGATTTACCAAATCCGTATAATATGAGGTCACACCTAAACACTTTCAATTTGCATGTAATCAGGCGGGGCCTTGCACTACATAGTTAATGGTAAATCTAAAGGAAATTGAACAACAAAAGTTGTATAGTGTGTATCCAGCTTTAGACTCGGTTCACATCTATGCTGGTGGCTGCGGGTATCGCAGGTAGGGTTGCCACCTCATCCCTTTAAACCCGAACACACGTGAATTACACAGGTTCTGTGGCTGATTAAGGTGGTAATTACTCTCTCTTGGTGCCTTATCTGTATTAAATTAGCCTCAGAACAACCTGTGCAATTCATATGTGTTCGGGTTTAAAGGGATGAGGTGGCAACCCTACTCCACTCCCACCAAGGGGGAGAGAGATATACACATTACACATTAAATTAGCTTCAGAACCTGTGTAATTCATATGTGTTCGGGTTTAAAGGGATGAGGTGGCAACCCTAATCGCAGGTAAATTGCATGGTCAAAATGACTATGAAATTTCCCTGCAGGCTACACCTGCATGCACCTTTTTCCGCAGGAAACGCAGGCACAGCAAATGAATGGGCTGCCATGCCCCGAGCAAGCGCAGTCTGCACACGCCCATAGGTGTGAACTGATCCCTAAGCTGAACTCTTACTCTGATTTTACGGCACACTGTGAGCTTCTCACAAGGTGCATTAGAAGTTACACCAATTAACACAGAGCCCACCTCATTTCCTTGTTGGAGGACATCCAGCATCATCTAATACTTCCCTCCCAGCCTAACTGTCCCAGGTCCACCCCTTTCATTCATGGGATTTCAGTTCTTTCCATGATGGAGGCCAAATGATTTTGTTTTCTATAATCTGGCCAATAATTAGGGCTGGGTTCACATATGTGCCGTTTTCTTCGCATCCAATCCGCACGACAGGTGAGTGTGCCTGGCTCACAAAGGAGTCGGTTCACACAGCTCTGGGGCGGCCGTGGTCCTGTGCATGTGCATCTTTGGGTCTGGTTCAAGAGCGAATTCAGGCAAAATTTTGGACCTAATTCGCACCAGAACCGGTGAAAAGGTGAAAGGGGAAGCACCGGTCCCCATGCTGTGAACCCAGCCCAAAACTTCTGGCAGGTTTTTGTTGCTTGTCAGTTTCACGTCACCATCAAGGAGAAATCCCCTTATTTATTGTTCTAGTGTTACAATTCAGCCACACTTTTACCACCCTTCAACTGTTACCCCCTTTAGCTGTGTAGAGGTAGTGTTCAGGGGTGTGTATATATATATATATATATATATATATATATATATATATATATCAAAATGCAAATGTAATGCGCTTGTGTACAAAAAACAATATATATATATATATATATATATATATAAAAATAAAAAATACCATGAAATTGCATATAGTTTTGTGTAAATATCAGTTCACACTATGTGTATGAGATCACATTATGCAGGTGAATAAACACCAGTAGCTCAAAGCATTATGTACAACAAATACAATCTATATCAATATGAGACGTGAGTCCAAAAATATATAAAGTGTAGTGATGCCGGTGTGACAGAAAGACGTGAATCTTCTTCTTCATATGTACATAAACATAGTGTCAGCTATTCACCATAACACCAATCATGTGTAACAATCCACCACCAATCCGGATGTGCCCTTACTGGAGGGTCAGGGAACATGCCCCGGAAGAAGTCAGTTTTGACTAAACCGGTAGGGCGGAAGTGCTGTCTCGGAATGACCGCTGATTACATGTGTGGATTGCTATGTTTTACTGCGCAGATACTTTTTGGATCATGTAAGTGCAATATATCTTTTAATAAAAAAGAGATTTTATTAAAACTTACCATAAAATCCTTTTCTCTTACGTTCACTGACAGACGCAGCCCTTCATTGACAAGTGGGGGTTATATGCACATCCTACCAGGAGTAGACTAGGCAAATAGAAAGAAACCAAGCTGACCCCTCCCAGGGGGCCGTCCTCACTCTAACATATAACCCCCCTGCTGTGCATAGCATATCAATTCGTAACAAGCCGTACAATCGCAACACAGAGGGGTGGGGGCTGCGTCTGTCAGTGAACGTAAGAGAAAAGGGGATTTTATTAAAACTTACCATAAAATCCTTTTCTCTAAGTTTTAATAAAATCCCCTTTTCTCTTACGTTCACTGACAGACGCAGCCCTTCATTGACAAGTGGGGATGTCCCAAAGCTGTGTCAGTAAGAGGGGTGGGTAAAAAACAACAACTGTACCCAACAGAGTCCTCTCAGGAGGCGCCAGCCGCGCCTACACCTGCCGCCTGCAAAACTTTGCGGCCAAAGGCAGCATCCGCGGATGCTGGAACATCAACTTTGTAAAACTTAGTAAACGTGTGCACCGATGCCCAAGCAGCCACCTCGCACACCTGTGACACCGAAGCCTGGTGTCTAAAAGCCCAGGAAGTGCTAACTGCCCTGGTGGGATGAGCCGTGACTGGAAAAGGGGGTACCTTGCCCCGAACAGCATACGCATGTGTCACGGTCTGTCTGATCCAACGGGAAACAGTGGCCGACGAAGCCGCCAATCCTTTGCGCGGACCATCCGTCAGCACAAACAACGAAAGGAAGCTCTAGCCGCCAAGTACACCCGCAAAGCCCTCACGACATCCAAAGAATGTAACTCAAATTCCTTGGGATGCGACGGGTGCGGACATAATGAAGGAAGAACAATATCTTCATTAAGAAACAAAGGAGAAGGGCGCAAGACCGTCTTGTCCTTATGAAGGACTAGGTATGGAGACTTGCAGGACAACGCTGCCAACTCAGACACCCGCCTAGCGGATGTAATGGCCACCAAAAACGCCACCTTCTGCGACAGCAATTGTAAGGGAATATCCCTGATCTTCTCATATGGCAGTTTCTGCAGTACAGAAAGCACCAAATTCAAATCCCACGGCACCACAGGCGACCGTACCTGAGGAGCCACACGTCGTACACCCTGTACAAATGTACAAATCAAGGAATGTGACGCCAAAGGTCGTTGAAAGAGAATCGCCAGAGCTGAATTCTGATCCTTGAGCGTGCTCAACGCCAATTTTTTATCCAGGCCCTGCTGCAAAAAAGCCAGGACCCGGGACACAACGTAAGAGCGAGGGTTCCAACCCCCTGCCTCACACCAGGCAATATAGGCCTTCCAGGTGCGATGATAAATCTTGCGCCAAGTACACTTGCGCGCTTTAAGAATGTTAGGGATCACGGAGTCAGAGACACCCCTATCCCTCAACACCTGGGACTAAATAGCCAAGCCGTCAAACCCAGCGAGGGTAAAGCAGTGTGCAAGATGGGTCCCTGAGACAGCAGATCTTCGCGCAGCGGAAGACGCCAAGGAACATCTGCCACCATCCGCACCACGTTGGCGTACCAAGGACGCAGAGGCCAATCCGGGGCTACCAGGATTGTCTGAATCCCCTCCGCTTCTACCCTGCGCAGTAGTCGCGGCAGAAGCTTGATGGGGGGGAGGGGTACAGGAGCTGAAACCGACCCCAAGGTACTACCAACTCGTCCGTGGAGGCCGCCAGCGGGTCTCTTGTCCTGCACACGAAGGTCTGCACCTTGTGATTGAACCGGGACGCCATGAGGTCCACTTGTGGCATATCTGGCGGAACACCTCTGGGTGTAGGGACCATTCCCCCTGATCCAGTGTCTGGTGACTGAGAAAGTCCGCCTGCCAATTCTCTACGCCCGGAATGTAAATGGCAGAGATTGCCGGCACGTGGAGTTCTGCCCATGGCAGAATGAAAGCCGCTTCCGCAGCTGCTGCCGGGCTCCTCATTACTCCCTGATGGTCCACGTATGCCACTGCTGTGGCGTTGTCCGACTGAACCCAAACCGGGAGGCCGCGCAGCCTCACCGTCCAGTGGGAGAGGCAGAGCCTGATCGCCCTTAACTCCAGCACAATAATCAAAGGCGGGATTCCTGCGCCGACCAACAACCCTGAGCAGATAGCTGCCCCAGGCCCTCCCCCCCCCCAGCCCGATAGGCTGGCGTCCGTCGTGACTATCAACCAATTCAGGGCGAGAAAAGACTTCCCCAATGTTAGAGCCGGAGCCCAAAGCCACCAGGCCAACAATCCTCTGGTCTGATGATCCAATCTGATCAGCTGGTCCAGGGACAGCGGAGATTTGTCCCACCGTGACAGAATCGCTCGCTGCAGGAGCTGAGTGTGACTCTGGGCGTAAGGTATCGCCTCGAAGGCCAAGACCATGAGCCCCAACACCCGCATACAGAACCGTAAGGAGGACCACCGGCGTGACAGCAGGGTTCGCACTGCTGCTTGCAGTATCCAGAAACAGACGCAGATATTCCAGACGACAGGACGGGGTCAATGTCGACTTCTGCAAATTGATCAGCCAGCCAAAGCCTTTCAACGAGGCCATGGTGATAGCCATGTTCTCCTCCAGAGCCGAGGCAGAATCCGCTCGCAGGAGTAAGTCGTCGAGGTAGGTTACCACCGCGATGCCTCTCTGCCTTAATAACGCCAGTACCGGAGCCACTAGCTTGGTGAACACCCGAGGAGCCGAGGCCAGACCGAAGGGAAGTCCCTCGAATTGGTAATGTAGATCTCTCACCGCAAAGCGCAGGAAGCGCTGGTGCCGGAGACAAATGGGAACGTCAAGGTACGCGTCCCTGATGTCCAGAGACGCCATGAAGTCCCCTTGGTGTAGGGCGGCCACAACCGAATGGACGGATTCCATTCAGAATTTTCGCGCCTTCACAAAGAGGTTTAGCGCTTTTAGGTCCAGAACTGGCCTGACCCCCCCGTCAAGACCTGGATTTTCGCGATTTGGAGAAACACTTCCGCGCTTTTAAGACTTACCTTAGGCAGGTAAGCCAACACCGGCGGGATGTGGTTCCCCTGAAGTACCGCAGAGACCTGTAGTCCCTGCGCATGGAACTGCAAGGGTAAACAGAGGCCGTGGTCGCGAAGGACGCGAAACGCCACTCTCTAGATGTAATGGTTAAGCTCCCTGAAGGGAAGCCAGACCGGAGCCGAGGAGCCCACAAGTGGTTCGATCACCGAGGCCATGACCGCAATAATTCCGTCTCTCCGTAGCGCCACCATTGGATGGAGCTGCTGAATGAGGACGCTCGCCTAAGACGGAGCCGAGACCTCCTCTTGTACCGATAGTGGTACC
>BLSH010068404.1:78900-105474 GCA_018402905.1 Glandirana rugosa
AACACTGAGAAGTTGGCTGAAGAATAAGGAAAAAAAAAAAAAAAAAAAAACACTGAGAAGTTGGCTGAAGAAGGAAAAAAAAAAAAAAAAAAACTAGTTCAGATAAGTGTTTTCTCCATAAGGGAGAAGAGGTCTTCACCTTAGTGCACTAGCAAAAAAAGGACTCATGTAGCTGGGTAGAGTTATAGGGGGAGATGCCCAGGGGGTGTGTCCTCTGAAAAATGTACCTGTGTCCAGTCACCTGAAGGTACCAACCTATAGCCCAATGTATATCAATATTCAGCTTGTGTCTTGTACTGTACAATCAAGATAAGATTAGTAAAGAGTTTACATGGCCTTTACCAAATTAAAGCCTGGTCAAAGGCATTGTTTGCCTAGTAGGCCATGGTCATCCCAAAATAAAGGCTGGTCAAGGGCATTGTTTGCCTAGTAGGCCATGGTCATCCCAAAATAAAGACTGGTCAAGGGCATTGTTTGCCAAGTAGGCCATGGTCATCTCTATTATACAAAACAAAATAATATCAGTCACATAACAGCAAAGCAAAGGAAATTTCTCATTGAAGATCAGATTTCAGATGGTTGGAAAAAAAAACAACTTTATTGAAGCTTCATTTACAAAATAATAGATCATTAATGAGGTGCTGTATGCAAAACCAGATAAAAGAAAAAAAAATAGACAAAAATAAGACATTTAAAAAAACCCAACCCTGTCTGTTACTCCCCCCACCCCAAAGACTGAGAATCATTTTTCCGCTTTTCAGATACAATAAGCACCACAAGCCCCTGAATAGTTGGTCCAAAAGCCCAGTTTAAGTGTCAGAGAGAGTAACAGTTTGAAAGGTTTCCCAATAAAAGAATCAGGGTATGTAGCTCTCCTAGACTAACAATACAATGAACCGCCATCGGAGGGTCTCACGGCTTCGAAAAGGAATTATCCCCCCCCCCAACAACAAAATTTAAAAGCCCGCTGCTTGCAAGAAATGGGTTATCCCCACAAAAAGTCACTTGGCAAAAAGGGTTTTATTTGGTCAATAGTTTGAAGCTGTAAAACCTCCCATCTTCAGAAGAGGTGCCCATTCGCACCAGGTGTCAATTCTTAATGCAGGCAATCACAGAAAGCAGGCAAGGATTAGAAAAGCTTGGATCCCTTCGGAGGCCATGTACATCTGTGATGCTGTCACATGAGGGTTTCATCCTAAAAATGCTGCATGTCTAATGGGACCAGTGTAATCCTCATCCATTTTCTGTTTGGGGTTTAGCAGCACTGGTCTGCTCAGCTGTGTATTTGTTCTGCAATTTTAATTTTAAAGAGAAACACAAAACAGGATTCTGGTGTGATGTTGCCAAAACGCAGACTTCGACCTCTCTAAAAGTTTAAAACTATTGGGGTTCTAGTTGGTAAAACTATAAATAAAAAAAATCTCTCTCATATGTACCCAAGTGCAGATAGTAAAGATCATAGAAATTCTGATTGGTTGCTATGGGCAAAATCATTTTTTTATGGGTTTATTGACCTTTGAGGTTCACAATACCAACAGCTACAATGTGCTGTAATACAGAGCAACCAGTCAGAAATCAGCTTTCAGCAGTTAGGCCAAATGCCACTTAGATTGGGGTTCACACACACTTTGCTGCTCTAATACTCCAATGATGTACACAGTTCTGAGATTGTAACAGCCAGGAGGTAGAGCATGGCATTCCAAAGGATGAGTTTAATGAGTGCCATATTAGTAAAAAAAAAAAAAAAAAAAGCAATGGCCTCTTTGTAGGAGAATGTAAAAACAAATACTTAACAACCCCTTACCATCAACCATATGATACATCTGTATAAAGCAACAGGCTCAGAGTTTTAATGCATGGTTCTAAAGTTTGCCATTTTCATAATACTGGGAGGAAACAGACTGAACCATATAAAAATAAAAGAGCAGCATAGAATAAGCCACAGTCAGGACTGCACCTATATAGGGAGGTTCACAGTGGACATTACATGTTGATGCTAACGACCGCTTGTTGGTGCAAAGTGTCTGGATAGGGCAATTAACTGTGGCATCCACAAAACCTACTTACTCTTCCAAGAGAAGTTGATCACTTTAGAAGCAAAGAAAAGAAAAAAGTTAAAAACAGACCACCGGTAGAGCTATTGTAGCCAAGCTCAGGAAAGCAATGCCATTAATGGGCTGGTCACAGGCAGCTGCACATTAGAGCATGATCACATGGCATCCCGCCACTCACATTCTGATTTCTTTTTTTTAAAAGTGGATGAAAGATCGGAGACTGCAAAGTAGTACTGCATAAAGTTCATTATTGACTAGGCATAGATGGCTGTATAGTACACAGGGGACAGGACTATTACAAAATTAGGAATGGTGAGGCGAACACTGCAAGATGTGCTTTTCTCCCTAGATGCATTGGGTCTTTTTCTCTTCAAGGACGGTGTTCTATCAGAATACCGATACCCATCAGAAAATGCAATGGAAGTGGCATTGCAAACAAAATTGCTTATTGCGCTATGCGTTTCAACATGGCCGCTATGCGTTTCAATAGGTTTACTAATCTGACAGAACAGGAAGGCGGCGGATATCTTGTTACACCCAGGCAAGTCTTGATTTTCACACTTATTTTAGCCATTAACTCACCTTATATACTGAAATAGACTATTTCACCGCGACCGAGTGAGGAGGGTTGAAAAAATGTCCCTCGGCACCAAATGACGATCAGTTTGGTGCTGAGCAGTGCGGTGTGTACCAAGACGGCAGTCGCCACCTTCTGACAGCAGGCTTGTTGCTGCTTTTCAAATGCAACATCAAAACAGTGTCCTAGATTTAAAATTACTGCATTTCAGTATCTAAGGCGAAAATAAGTGTGAAATTGAACACTTGCCTGGGTTTAGGAGGCCGCTGCTACCTTTGTGTTCTGTCAGATTAGGAAACCTATTGAAACGCATGGCGCATGCGAAGTAAGCATTTTTTGCTCAGGATGTTGCTTCTATTACATTTTCTGATGGGTAGCGGTACTCTGACAGGACACCAGTTTACGGCTAAAAGTTTAATTCTTACGCTTTGGATAGTGTGAGGAAAGGTTAGAATGTCTGTCTGTCTGCCTTATTTCTTGCCATTTCCTGCCTAATGGGTGTCAGACTGGGAAGTGGGATAGAACCTAGGGTGTCAGACGCAGTTGAGATTGAAGGGAATCCCCCCCTTCCCCAACAGGGCACAGGCAGGTATACAAATACATTTTCTGGTAATGCGGGGTTAGGGTTCAGAACCTCTTTCGGGATTTTTTTTTTTTTTTTTTTTTCAACCAGTGGTTTCCTGTCCAGGTGATGGGTGTCAAAGATCAGGAAGACATTAGAAGTCTTCTCTGCAGGGACACAATCTTCTTACAGAAACCCATCCCCTAGTTGAGTATACAGCATGTAAAACCAGAAGCCCATACCCCCAACTAAAAAAAAAAAAAAAAGGAGTTTTAAGTTCTAAGTGTACCATAATTCCACCTATTTAAATGTTCACAGTACCACTCTACTCCCATCTCCTACCTTATATTTTAGCAGAAACAAAGGTTATCCATCCCAAAGCATAAAAGGCCAGATGTATGGATAATAATCAAGCACATGTATATTTACTGATAAAAACAATTCGATGTGAATGGTGCCTACTGTTAGATCCGTGCACTGCTACCCAGCTGCCACCTGTGAAACCACCCAACAGCAAAGACTGCCTTGCTTGTTAATCAGCTCCGGTCAAACATCTCAAGTAAAGGCACGCCTGGCAATAAAGGGGTTAACAGCCTTTAAAATACATTTTGCCAGCTTGCAGCAGTCAGCTGCGTGTTAAAAGCCTGATAAAAATTTACTAGAAAAACTAAATTATAATCTGCAAAACACTGCTCCCTCGCCAAAATGAAAGAAAAAAAAAAAAAACAGTATCATGATTTGTAGTGTAAGTATCCAGCTCGGGTAATTATGGCAAAATTCTTTGTAGAGAGGTGTGAGCAAAACAGCGCCTTGCTGCAGCGCCACCAAGCAGAGAGCTGTGACGCAGGATCCTCTCATAGGGACAACAGATGACGGATGTCTTACTGCCGGAGTTCCACATAATTAGCTGGGAAGAGCCCATATCGTTCCTTGCACATCCCTCTCCACCATCCCTCATCAATCATCTCAATGTTCGTGATTATATCATCTGGGTCGAAGGAGATCTCGTCATCACCAGCTGCGAAAAAAAATAAAAAGTTTAAGGGGTTTCCGTCAAGGTTTGAAAAATAAGATCTCAAACAAGTCCGTAAACTGGTTTTAATGTAATCTACCAGACCCTTAGGCTTGATTCACATCTATGCAGCTTGCGGTGTATTTTGCATTTTTGCACACACGTGCTTGATGCGTTTTGCATTTTTAATGCTTTTTTTTTTTTATTGGGCAATTTGTTGTTGGATGGATTAAAAAAAAAAAAAAAAAAAAAAAAAAAAAAAAAAAAAACACAAATCGTGGCAAAATAATGGTAAAATGGAAGCAAAAAAAATGCACAGCATGCTTTTCTGCAGCTTCTCCATTGAAGTCTAATGAACAAAAAAATGCACGGTTTTCCCTGACGCTTTCCAAAAACGCAGCAGCTGAAAAAATCATAGATGTGAATGTGTCCCATAGGAAACCATATTAAATTGAGTGTAGTGCGTTGCTGCAAAAAAGCATTAAAAAACACATAGGTGTGAACCGAGCCTAAACCTGTAGAGTTAAAGTTAAATTCCAGGTATGCCTATTCTTGGCATAGTTACATTAGTCCAGCTTGGACCAATGTAAGTACGCAGAAACCATACCATGTGGAAGCTGGAAATTACTGTAATAAACACCACTAACACAATGATCATTGCTAGCTTCCGGGTGCAGGCTGAACAACTGCCCTGCCGATTAGTGAAAGCCGGAGGTCACTTGCTCTGAAGGCAGGAGGAGCCAGAAGCGTTTGTGGGACACCCCAGAAGAGGAGAATCAGGTTTGTTCTGTACAAAACCATTACACAGAGCAGGTAAGTATAACATGTTTATGAAAGGAAAAAAAAAACAAAAAAACACAACACACTTTAAAGACCAACTGTGCAGGGGAGATCAGCATCTGAACCCAGAGAAGGTGGGGGCTGATAGACTGGAGGTAATAGAAGGCATTACAATTACATTTAACCACTTCAGCCCTGGAAGGATTTCCCATGTTAAGACCAGAGCACTTTTTGCGATTCCACACTGACGCTTTAACTGACAATTGCGCGGTCGTGTGACGTACCCAAACAAAATTTGCGTCCTTTTTCCCCCACAAATAGAGCTTTCTTTTGGTGGCATTTGATCACCCCTGCGTCATTTCTGATCGCCGCTATAAACAAAAAAACAGCGACAATTTTGTTTATTGATTGGTTTGCGCAAAAGTTGCTGCGTTAACGGATGATGAGAATTCTTTTCTGGGGTTTTTATTTTTTACTAGTAATGGCGGCAATCTGCGATTTTTAGCGGCACTGTGATATTGCAGCGGATATGTCGGACCATTTTGACACTTTTTTGTGGCCAATGACATTTGTACAGCGATCAGAAATTTAAATGTCCACTGATTACTGCATGAATGTCATTGGCAGTGAAGGGGTTAACCTGCAGGGGGTAGTGAAGGGGTTAACGGTGTTCCCTGGGTGTGTTCTAACTGTGGGGGGGGGGGGGGGCTGGACTGTTATGGGCATAAGAGATCTAACTGATCCCAATGACATGGATCTGTAGATCTCTCATGTCCCCACTGACAGAGCGGGGAACCACTGTGTTTACATCGGCGGTTCCCCGTTCTTTGGCTCTGGCTGCTCATCGCAGATCGCCGGTGGACATCGGGTCCGCCCGAGCCGTGGGCACACTGTTCCCGAGTGAGGCTGGCACGCGCGACCCCTAGCAAGCACTCTGAAAATCTCTGTCTATTTACGGTGATTCACGGGACACATCCACATTGCCGCAGTAAATACACTGAGTACGGTGTGGAAGTGGTTAAAGCAAACTTACCAGTATTGTGCTTTATATATAAAATGATCATATCCATGAAAAAAATAAAAAAGTCTCAGCTTTTAGTACTACTTTAATATTAAAGATTTATATCTCCCTTCCACCATTCATATAGCTTCATGTCTGATTCCTAGTTAAAATTCCCATATATCCTACTTCTGGGGTATTTATTATACAGTATCTCACAAAAGTGAGTATACCCCTCACATTTTTGTAAATGTTTCATTCTATCTTTTCATGTGACAACACTGAAGAAATGACACTTTGCTACAATGTAAAGTAGTAAGTGTACAGCTTGTATAACCGTATAAATTTGCTGTTCCTTCAAAATAACTCAACACACAGCCGTTAATGTCTAAACCCCTGGCAACAAAAGTGAGTACACCCCTAAGTGAAAATGTCCAAATTGAGCCCAATTAGCCATTTTCCCTGCCTGGTGTCATGTGACTAGTTAGGGTTACAAGGTTTTAGGTGTGAATGGGGAGCAGGTATGTTAAATTTTGGGTTATCGCTCTCACTCTCTCATACTGGTCACTGGAAGTTCAACATGGCACCTCATGGCAAAGAACTCTGAGGATTTGAAAAAAAAAAAAATTGTTGCTCTACATAAAGACGGCCTAGGCTATAAGAAGTTTGCTAAGATCCTGAAACTGAGCTGCAGCACGGTGGCCAAGACCATACAGCAGTTTAACAGCACAGGTTCCACTCAGAACAGGCCTCGCCATAGCTTACTAAAGCAGTTGAGTGCACGTGCTCAGCGTCATATCCAGAGGTTGTTTTTGGGAAAGAGATGTATGAGTGCTGCCCGCATTGCTGCAGAGGTTGAAGGGGTGGGGGGGGACAGCCTGTCAGTGCTCAGACATACGCCACACACTGCATCAAATTAGTCTGTATGGCTGTCATCCCAGAAGGAAAACTCTTCTAAAGATAATGTACAAGAAAGCACGCAGTTTGCTGAAGACAAGCAGACTTAGGACATGGATTACTGGAACCATGTCCTGTGGTCTGATGAGACCAAGATAAACTTATTTAGTTCAGATGACGTCAAGCCTGTGTGGCGCAACCAGGTGAGGAGTACAAAGACCAGTTTATCTTGCCTACAGTCAAGCATGGTGGTGGGAGTGTCATGGTCTGGGGCTGCATGAGTGCTGCCAGCACCAGGGAGCTACAGTTCCCCCCCCCCCCCCCCTTCAGAGACTGGGCTGCAGGGCAGTATTCCAACATGATAGTGACCCCAAATACACCTCCAAGACGACCACTGCCTTGCTAAAGAAGCTGAAGGTAAAGGTGGCCAAGCATTTCTCCAGAGCTAAACCCTATTGAGCATCTGTGGTGCATGCTCAAATGGAAGGCAGAGGAGTGCAAGATCTCTAACATCCACCAGCTCCGTGATGTCGTCATGGAGGATTGGAAGAGGACTCCAGTGGCAACCTGTGAAGCTCTGGTGAACTCCATGCCCAAGAGGGTTAAGGCAGTGCTGGAAAATAATGGTGGCCACACAAAATATTGACACTTTGGGCCCAATTTGGACATTTTCACTTAGGGGTGTACTCACCTTTGTTGCCAGTGGTTTAGACATTAATGGCTGTGTGTTGAGTTATTTTGAGGGGGCGGCACATTTACACTGTTATACAAGCTGTAAACTCACTACTTTACATTGAGACTTGGCTATTGCTGCACTCTGGATCAATAGTATCAAACAGTTAACCCACATCCCTAACAGATATGTTTAATTGAAAGGGTAAACCTCCAGTGGGACTTTATAGGGAAACCAACTCTTAAAAGAGCAAAAACTGAGATAAAACAATGAACGCCCATACATTAAAAAAACAGGACCCTAGTACATAATGGGTCCATGATACATGGGTACAAAATAAGCACATTTGAACCAAAACTAAGAGAAACTAACAACATACATTGACATATGAAGGTTGTGAGGTGAGAACAGTGCACAATACAAGACACTTAAACGCTTATGACCACTCACACCGCCACTGAGTGGCAGGAGAGACCCAACGAGTTTCAAAAGAGACCTTCATCAGGGGTAGGCGGTCACATTAAAATCCTCGTTTTCACAGGATATTATTTGAAAGGGCGAGGGTGAGCGCATATAAGTTTGGATAAATTAATGAGGTACTGCCTCAGTCCAGAGGGAACAATGAGACAGGAAAAGATCATGTTGAAAGTACAGGTGGTCTAAGTGTGATGCCCAGTAGAGTGTAGAAGCAGATTCACAAATTGGCACCCACAAATAAATGCAGGGACTGCAGGAACAGTATATTCCAGTCATCAAGCGGTCGGGTACATATTGGATGATTATCCAGAAAGCATCACAATAGTGAAAGTGGGGCCAAAAAAGATGGACCGGTGGAGAGGCTGGGGGATGCGCAGGTGGAGACCTCTAAAAGGTGTGTTGGTTTATGCCATATATTGAAAGACTTTATTTGGATCAAGTAGAACCAATAGGTGCAAAAGAACCCATTAGAACCGGCTGACTTTGGATCTGGTCAGGGGCTATTCAGGAAACGCAAGCCCACCAAAGTGGGTACATCGTTGTATGAGAAAGCCCTCAGCTGCAATCACTGAGCAGCAAATGATATCCCCTGTGATGCATTTCAGTTATCCTGCAAACCTGGCCTGTTAGTGGGTCCCGAGGACAGGAGTTAAGAACCACTGCTTTAGAATATAATATTCCTCCTCACTGTATTTCAGCTTTAAAGCAGTTGTAAAGTTATTTTTTTTTTTTACCCCCAAGACCAATTTCACACTGGGGTGGTTTTCAGGCGCTGTAGCAGAGGGTGGGGGACATGTCCCTTCCCACCACCTGTAAGAACGATCAAGCTGCTGAACAGCCACTATGATTGTCCTTACAGTGCAGGGAATCGTCACCTGAAAAAATTTATATCTGAATGATGCCTGTAGCTGCAGGCATCATTCAGATATCCCCACTGAAAGCCCAGGACGCCATATGATGTACTGCGGTATGGAAGTGGATCCAGCTTTAGTTTATTCCGACAGAAGCTGGAGCCATGTGTGCGTCTGCGCGTCAGTTTCAGCCATTTCAATACAGGAGATGAGGTAAGGCTGCAGTTCAGCTTTACACTGACAAGACAAGTCTGGCTGTGAAGGGTTTCTGCATATTGCACACCCTCACACGAGTCTACATGAGTCGCTGACATGAACCTACCTGCTTGATAATCATACAAAGCAATAGCTGTGAGTCCAAGGTCACTGTCATACTCTGCATATGTGTTCTCCGCTGAAAAAAAAGAGGATACAGCACATTACACAGATATCACATGTAGCAAGACTGAACACGAACAGGAATTTAATTTCACAACCGACATATTAGTTACAATTTCATTTTTTGATATACACAGAGGGAATAGCAGAGGGAAGAGGGAGCAGGCAGAAATCACACTAGGTGCTTTGGACTGGGACTAGTACACACTATAGAAAGATATGCTTTGTTCATGTTTCATTTCAGAGGTTTACAACCACTTAAAGTCAAAATGAGCCACACAACTGGCATTTTCAGAAGGCAGTCAGCAATGGCTGCCTCTTTCTTTCAGCAGTGTATGTTCTTTAGGTTTGTGGCTACTGCTGACAGTCATGCAGAATGATAGGGCTGATCCATGAAAACCGGTACAAAGATATGGAGCGGTTTCTTATAGCAGCTAATCAGGCTTCCCTTTCATCTTCTGGGACTGTAATAGGCAAAATCTCCTTGTATGCAGTTTAAATGCATGAAAATATAATGCATACTGTTCTGGGACTAGGTCTTTCAGAAAACTATATTACTGTATGGTATACAATGCTGACCATTTTCCTACTTCATTTTATATATTTTTAAAACTTTAAAAATGCAGTCAATATCTTCACATTTGACCTTTTTATTGTAGCTTTGTTTTGGTGCACACTGAACAACATGCATTACCATCTTGATAATCTGCTGTATCATAAACGGCTTCGGTTTCTGGTGCCTCTTCTTTAGGAGTCTCAGCTTCCTGGTAATCTGACTCTCCAGCGTATACCGGTTCAGGCTCAGCTCTGGCTTTTGGTTTTACTTTCTCAAATAATGGGGTAGCATCCTGCATTGGAAAAAATAAATTCCATCAATCTCTGAAGTATCATTTGGATACGCATCATGTACTGTAAATAAATACTGAAGAGGTGTCAATAATGGGCACTGATGAGGCTGCACTGATGGGCATTGATGAGGCTGCACCGATGGACGGGACACTAATGATCACTGCCCTGATTATATGCGTAAAAAGTGTGCTGACAGCCTTGCCAGTTATCGGCACTCATTTTCTCGCAAAGTGGTTAAATATAACTCAGACTCTTATGAGCAGGATCACAGTGGACACCAAGTTGTTGTGTTAATACGAGTTACTGCACACCAATGACATGCACCATATTTTGGCCTCACACTACAAGGTCGTTTTGTTCTGACAAATCAGCTGTTGACAAGGCCTATGCTTACAGTCACATTGGAAAAAACATTAAAAGTCCAGTTAAGCCCTAATCTATTCACATTGTTGTCAATCAAGCCCTGATGAACAGGCTCTTGGACGACCCAAAACACATTGGATACTTTTTGGATCATCCCCCCGACTTATTGAAAAAATAGGATTTTTTGACTTACCGTAAAATCCGTTTCTCTGAGTTCATTGACAGACGCAGCCTCTATTCATGACATGTGGGGTTATCCACCTTATCACTAGGAGTGGACTAGGCAGAACAAAGTTCAGCTACAAGCAGACACAGCCCCTCCCAAGGGGCAGTCCTCACTTGGTATAACCCCTCCACCCTGCTCAGCACAACCAGTTCGTAACAAGCAGTACAAACTCAAGCAAAGAGGGGCGGGTGCTGTGTCCATCAATGAACTGAAAATTATTTTACGGTAAGTCAAAAAATCATGTTTTCTCTTTCATTCATTGACGGACGCAGCCTCTATTCATGACGTGTGGGGACGTCCAAAAGCAGTGCCAAAAACGAGGGGTGGGTAACGCAACAACAACTGTACCCAACAGAGAGCCCTCCGCGAGGAGCCAGACGCGCCTCACACCCCCGCCTGCAAAACCTTGCGGCCAAAAGCAGCATCCGAGGATGCGGAAACATCAACTTTGTAAAACTTAGAAAAAGGTGTGCACAGAGGTCCAAGTAGCAGCCTTGCACACTTGAGATACCGACGCCTGATGTTGGAAAGCTCAGGAAGCACGAATCGCCCTGGTAGAGTGAGCCGTGACTGGAAAGGGGGGCTCCTGGCCCCGAACAGCATACGCACAGGTCACACAGTCTGTCTTATCCAACGGGAAAAAGTGGCCGACGAGGCCGCCAGCCCCTTGTGCGGGCCAGCCACCGCGACAAAAAGCGCATCTGACCTCTGAGAAGAGGCTGTAGCCGCCAGACACACCCGCAGAGCCCTAACCACATCCAGAGAGTGCAAGCCAACCCCCTTAGGATGAGACGGGCGCGGACACAGCGAAGGGAGGACAATGTCCTCAATGTGAAAAGAAGATACCACCTTCGGCAAGGAAGGAGACAGGCGCAAAACCGCCTTATCCCTATGTAGGACCAAGTACGGAGACCTACATGACAGAGCCGGCAGCTCAGACATCCGCCTGGCGGATGTAATGGCCACCAGGAAAAAACGCCTTCTGCGAGAGCAGCTGCAAAGAGAATTCCCTATTTTCGAAAGGCGGCGTTTGAAGCACTGAGAGGACCAAATAAAGGTCCCATGGCGCCAAAGGCGACCGTACCTGGGGGGTGACATGCCAAACCCCCTGTACAAAGGTACGAATCAAGGAATGCGTCGCCAAGGGATGCTGAAAAAGAATCGCCAGGGCAGAACCCTGCCCCTTGAGAGCGCTCAATAACAGCTTGTGGTCTAGGCCTTGTTGAAGGAAGACCAGCACCCTAGCCACTGAAAAAGAACGGGGGTCTCTCCTCCCCCCCCCCCGCCCCGCACCAGGCAAAGTAAGCCTTCCAGGTGCGGAGGTATATCTTGTGTAAAGAGGACTTGCGCGCCTTGAGCATGGTGGGAATCTCCGATTCCGAGACGCCCCGATCCCTTAACACCTGGGATTCAATAGCCAGGCCGTTAAAGCCAGCGAGGGCAAAGCAAGGTGCAAGATGGGGCCCTGGGACAGCAGATCCCCGCAAAGTGGAGCATTCATCACCATCCACACCATGTCGGCGTACCCGGGATGCCGGGGCCAATCCAATGCCACGAGAATGGTCGTTACTTCCGCTGCTTCTATCTTGCGCAATAGACGCGGGAGCAGCTGGAGAAGGGAAAAAAACTGATGAACCGAAGACTGGTCCACAGAGCTGCAAGGGCACCCACCGCTTCAGCCAACGGGCCCCTCGCTCAGCTCACGAAGGTCTGTACCTTCCGAGTCTGCCGGGGCGCCAGCCGAACCACGACTGGCATACCCTACCGCAGACAGATCTGCCGGAACACATCCGGATTCAGGGACCATCCCCCCTGATCCAACCTCAGATGACCAAGGCACTCTGCTAGCTAACTCTTGATGCCTGAAATGTAAACAGCGGAGATTACCAGCACGTGAAGTTCTGCCCACAGCAGAACGAGAGCCACCGTCGAAGCAACAGCTGAGCGTCTCGTCCCACCCTGCTGATCCACATATGCCACGGCCGTGGCAATTCCCGAATAAGCTAAGACAGGACAAAACTGTAGCCTCCCCGCCCAGCGGGAGAGGCAATGCCAGATGGCCCGAAGATCAGGAACATGCATCTGTACACAAGACTCCTCCTGGGACTAGCGACCCTAGGTCGCCAAAACCCCCAGGGCTTCAGCCAGGCAGACTGGGGTCCGTAGCGACCCCCGTCCAAAAACAGGGAAGAAAACAACTTCCCCAAATGCAGGGCAGGGGCCCACAACCACCATAGTAGTGAGGAGCCGGCCTGGCGGTCCAACCCGATCAACCGAACCAGGGATGAGGGGGACTTGTCCCACTGCAGAAGAACACCATTGCTGCCGAGCAGAAGTGTGACACTGCGCAAATGGGACTGCCGCCAGGGAGGAAAGCCAGAGCCCCAGAAACAACCTGCAAGGCGCAGGGGGAACCACTTCTGGGACAGCGGGGACCGACCCGCCAACTAAAGCGTCTGTGCTTGGTCATAAGAAGGAAAAAACCTCCATCCGGACTGAATCTCAGATCAGACCCAGAACCTCCAAACGGTGTGACTGAGCCAACACCGATTACAGGAGAAGTATCACCGAGCCAAACTCTCACGGCGTGTGCCTGGTGATTGCCACCTTGTCCCTCCGGGCTGGAACCGACTCTGCACGCTAGAGCAGGTCGGCCAGATCCACCGTGATGCCCCTCAGCCTCAGAGCCAGAACCGTGGCCACCATCTGATGAGGACCCGAGGCGCAGAAGCCAGGTAAAACGGGGAGAGCCATAACTGTGAAGTGACGCTCCAATACCGCCAAGGCACAGGAAACGCCAGTGCAGGGCACATACGGTGATATGCAGGTGCGCCGCCGCCCTGTCGACATAAGCCAGGAAGAAACCCTGGTGCGCCACTATCATGGTGGCCAGACATACATGTACCAGGCAGTGGAGCGCCACCGAGCCACACCGCCCGGGCCCCATTTTCCTCCGACCACCAGCAGGAAGGAGTAAATCAGGGTACGCCTCCGAACGGGACAAGGGTATCTACCCCCTTGATGAAGCAGGTTCCCAGTCAGGCCGGCGGGCTGCCCGGGAGGACGGGAACAAAGTCCCATTTTTGTACACGGGCCAAATCACCCAGCGGATCGAAATTCAGAAAAGTCATCAACCACAGGCATCTCCGCACCGAAATCGTGGGTAGGGGCAACCCTTCACGCTGAAAAGGATTCCTCTCCTGGCCTGTCGCACCTATGCTGCCAGGGACGCTCTTCTGCCCACCTGCGGGATCCCTGACGGGCTGGGAGCCCTAGCCCATCAACATGGCTCCAAGAGCCGCCTACTTGAGAAGGGAAGACCGCCAGGGCCTGCCTAACCGACAGGACCCTACCGAAGACCTAGTCAGCAAGGTACTAAGGGGGCCACGTCCAGGGTACAGACATCTAAGCCCTAAAGGAGGCGGCCAGCACGCCCCCACCCTTGCAGGAGAAACCCCACATAAGCAGGTTCGCAGTGCGAAAACTCAGCCTGTTCCGAGGGCGTTTACAACACCCGAGTGGAACCAATACCGGGCAAATAGCTGACCCTGCCAGAACAACCCAAATCTGGCAACAGACTCGGCGCTCCTGTCAGCCTGGTCTAAGGACGGCGTGCCTCTAAAGGTCGGCAATCAGCGTCTGCATAGTTTACAACATACAAACTTGCAGCCGGTGATACCTGGGAATCAAACCCATGGAATCAACTGTGGAAGGTAAATGAGCTAACCACTACACTGTCCAGATAAGCCCCCGAGATCGTGGTCACCACGATCAGGCGAAACATAGTGGGTTCAACCACAGGCCGCCACGTACAGAAAAAAGGAGGGCTGAGACCACTCCCAGTCCCCGCAGCTGCACTCCAAGTAGGACACCTGGGGCACCCACAGCCACACGAGCCAGGCTAAGCGGCCAGACAGGGACGGCCCCTCCCTTCAAGGGACCAGCCGCAATCCCCCCAAACCGGGAACTTGTGGCCCCCGACCATGGGAGAAGGGACGCGGGCCAGGCTACACTCTACATGAAGTAACATGTCCGAGAACACAGGACAACTGCCGCCAGTCATCCGCTGACGATCAGGGCGCTGTCTGGTGCCTTCCCGTGCGCCGCAGTAACCGCGGCATACCCATACTATTCAGGGAAAACCGGGACACACCAATCCATATCTCAAGGGAGGGCCCCCGTCAGGGTCCGACTCATCCCAGAGGACCGCCTCGCAGTCCCTAAGCGCCATGGAGAGGTCAGTGGGGAGGCACCTGCATCGGCTGCCATTGTAACTAACCCTGGTAACATGGCCCTCAAACTGGGACCTGTAGTACCATAAGACCAGGCACACCCCACCACAAGACTGCGCAGGACTTCCACAGGAGGGTAACCCCGGGTAGACTCACCACCTGCCCGCTCCCTCCTTCTGAAAGGAGCAGAGCCTGCTGCTGCCCACTGCTGCATATGCTGCCTTTTCCCTGCACGGGCCGCTGCCACGGCAGGCCTGTGCACACCAAACATGCCCTCATACCATGCAGGGACAGGGCTGTGACCAGTATCAGCTACTGTGCGGGGGGTAAACCAGTGCCAGAAGGCCAGGAAACCGCCCCCCAGACACATACAGGCTAGACCGAATGCATGGGCCACCGCAAGATGGCCGCCATGCACACTAGAGGCCAAAACACGCAGCCGGCCACAACAAAATGGCGGCCACGATCAGCAATAGAGGCCGAACATGTGGTCGCCTACAGGAAAATGGCGGCCGGACCAAAACAAAATGGCGCCGGCCGCGGCTACCGACCATGCGGCCGGCCCCGCCGAAGTTAAGGGGCGTCACTAAGGGGGTGGGAAAGGGCAGCGGCCATGCAGCACCGGGGGGGTTGAAGAAAAGGGTAAGGGGGGAACCAGCCCGCCAACCTAACACCCCGGGAGGGGGGGACCCACCTACCCTCCCCGCACCCCGGGGGGAGTGGGCGTACTTACCCATCCTGACGGGGGTAGCGGGTTGCCACCTGAGACAGACCTGCCACCCCGCCAATTTGGGGGGAGCTGCCGGCCATGCGACACCCGTGACGCGAGTCCTCGGACCCAGTCCTAGGCGCACTGGCAGGACGTTTATCCCGCCGGCCGCCCCGCACGGAATGGGGCCCGACACGGCCGACCCCGCATGCAGCTAAGGGTCGACCCGCGTCCGTTGCCTGTGCTGGGGAGACTCCCTGGATCTAGGGTATCCAGCCTGTTAACCAGCCGGCTGCTTGATTGCATTCTTCATCGGAAGTCTTGAGAAAAAAACAGGGAACCGCAGATCCCAGCAAGGAGCCAGGTCCTACTCCTTGCACTAGGCAGAAAAAACTGGTTGTGCTGAGCAGGGTGGAGCGGTTATACCAAGTGAGGACTGCCCCCTGGGAGGAGCGGTGTCTGCTTGTAGCTGAACTTTGTTCTGCCTAGTCCACTCCTAGTGATAAGGTGGATAACCCCACACGTCATGAATAGAGGCTGCGTCCGTCAATGAACAAAAGAGAAAAAAATAGTATCTGGACCTCATAGTAGTGGTGTGGCTCTTCGATTTCCATTTTTGTCACACTGCACTGCAATACTTGTTCATTAGTAAGGTGAATTGGAGTGCCATTCAAATGGCATTACATCACACCAACGCATGTAACTTGTGTGCATTATGTAACTTGGAGATTGCCCCACACTGGAACAAAGTGAATGCTTGTAGAAATTCTTTATTGTCGCATGCCAGGTAAGTAAAATAGGACCAAAGTTAACACGTTTCACACGGATATATCGTGCTTGTTGTGAATGTGTGAAATGCGTTAACTTTGGTCCTGTTTTACTTATCTGGCATGCGACAATAAAAAATTTCTACAAGCACTCACTTTTTTCCAGTGTGCGGCCAATCTTTTCTTCTTACATATATTCTGTGGACAGTGGTGAGCCGGGGCAAAAACCTGACATGATATTGCACCTTGATTTGCCGCAGCGGTTTATACTCTCTGGTTTGAACTTGTGTGCATTACCGCAACAGCATAGTGTGAACAGGTTCCCTAGCATGAAAGCTTTAGTGATAAATGGAAACAAATAGAGAAAGCACAATAGCAGCATACTTCTGTAACATGCTGTACTCAGACATGGGTTTAGGGTGCTACTGTCTATCGGTAGTCTACAGATGTAACTAGTATTACATGCAATGATGAAAATTCTCCGGTACCCAGAGATTCCAGATTACTGAAACAAAGGCGCCTGCATATAAAGAACTCATGTAGGTGGCCTTATTAAAATTCTCACCTCATATACAGGACTTGCTGGAGCCTTTTCAACTACTTCTCTGGTTCTGGGGGAAGCTGGAGGAGAAGCAGGTTTGGCTCTTTCTTGCTCCTGAATATATGATGTTAAAAGAAAAAAATCAAAGTTAAAACTAGTTCAGACAATATGAGGCATTCCATCTGAAAAGGTGGATACTTTTATTTTCTCTGAAATTTATGGACACAGATTGCCAAATGTTGCACCAGGGAGCCACCATAGAAGATCTGGTGCCCAAGCTGTTAATACTGATGGTACCAGGCCCTCCCTCTCATCTTCTGGCCCCTATATATAGTGGATATATAAAAAAAAAAAAAGTCTACACACCCATTAAAATTTCAGGTTTCTGTGATGTAAGAAAATGAGACAAAGATAAATAATTTCAGAACTTTTCCCACCTTCAATATGACCTATAAACTGCAGAACTCAGTGAAAAAAAAAATATTAAGAATAAAAAACTAAAATAATGTGGTTGCATAAGTGTGCACACCCTCCTAAAACTGGGGATGTAGCTGTGTTCAGAATTGAGCAATCATATTCAAACTCATGTTAAATAGGAGCCAGTACAAACCTGCCATCATTTAAAGTGCCTCTGATTAAACCCAAATAAAGTTCAGTTGTTCTAGTAAGTCTTCCCTGACATTTTCTCAGTCGTATCCTACAGCAAAAGCCATGGTCTGCAGAGAGCTTCCAAAGCATCAAAGGGATCTCATTGTTAAAAGGTATCAGTCAGCAGAAGGGTACAAAATAATTTCCAAGGCATTAGATATACCATGGAACACAGTGAAGACAGTCATCATCAAGTGGAGAAAATATGGCACAACAGTGACATTACCAACAACTGGACGTCCCTCCAAAATTGATGAAAAGGACAAGAAGAAAACTGGTCAGGGAGGCTGCCAAGTGGCATACAGCAACATTAAAGGAGCTGCAGGAATGTTTGGCAAGGACTGGTTGTGTGGTACATGATACAACAATCTCCAGTAGTCTTCATATGTCTGGGTTATGGGGTAGAGTGGCAAAACTGAAGCCTTTTCTTACAAAGATAAACATCCAAGCCCGGCTAAATTTTGCAAAAACACATCTGAAATCTCCCAAAAGCATGTGGGAAAAGGTGTTCTGGTCTGATGAAACCAAGGTTGATCTTTGGCCATAATTCCAAAAGATAGGTTTGGCGCAAAAAACACTACACATCACCAAAAGAGTTTACCATACCCACAGTGAAGCGTGGTGGCAGCATCATGCTTTGGGGCTGTTTTTCTTCACCTGGAACAGGGGCCTTACTCAAGGCAGAGGGAATTATGAACAGTTCCAAACACTGGCAATATTGGCACAAAACCTTCAGGCTTCTGCTAGAAAGCTTTACATGAAGAGGCACTCCGTCTTCCAGCATGACAGTGACCCAAAGCATACATCCAAATCAACAAAGGAATGGCTTAACCAGAAGATTAAAGTTTTTGAATGGCCCAGCCAGAGTTCAGACCTGAATCCGATTGAAAATCTGTGGGGGTGATCTGAAGAGGGCTATGCACAGGAGATGACCTCACAATCTGACACATTTCCCTGTCTGATCTGTCATTAAAAAAAAAAAAAAACACTACATTTATACCCTGCTTTAGCGTGTATTGGCAGGGTACTGTCACAGGATGCGGAAGACCGATTGGGTTTGACAAACTACTGTATGTACATAGGTTAGGTTATCCCTCTACAGTAGGACCACAGATGTGAGTCATGGTGGGAGGGAGTGGTTGTGGTCCGATCAACCCTGTAAGCCTAGCGTTTAGAGCTGGCAAATTCTCATTGATAAATTTAAGATTTCGATGCCCAGGTGATGGTTTGTTTTTGCGGCTGAGGGTGATGAGTATGCACTCACAGCAAAGAATGTTTTTGTGTGGAGGAGCTTCCCAGGGTGGGCTGTGTGATTCTATTGATGCACACAGTGTAGGGAGACACAGCTCTAGCCCCTGAATGCAAGAATGGCTCCATAAGATGGTGCATGAGAAAGCAGTCACCTGAAAGATGAAAACTGGGGCAGTAGTCTGGTCACCAGCTTAATATGAAACATAGGAATGGATTAAAAGCAAGGATTAAAAGTTAAAAAGTTGCATACTAAGTGATTAAATCAGCAGCTGAATGTGCTTAAAAAAAACCTGAGGATTTAAGATCACCGTAGGATTAAACAAAATATTATATAATTATATATATATATATATAACAAATAAGATTTCCTTTTTTCCTTTAATCATATACAGTAGTATTTTTTTTTAAGGTGATCAATAGACAAAATTGGCAACAGGCATGTATAGTAACCCCAATGTCCACAACTGGTTAATCAATTAACTCACAAAAATACAAACCTATGCCTTTTCAGTTTGCATAATGTTGTACACTGACCTCAATTTTCCTGCGGGCCTGTTCTTGTTCATTCTTCTCCTGTGCCATCCTCTGTGCCCTCTCAATCTCTGCCTTCTTTCGGTCCTCCTGCTCTTTGTCTTTTGCAAGGTTTTCAAAGTTTGCCCGGATGTCGCTGGCTTTATTTCCCTCTGTAAAGCATATACATTAAATGTGTGTTAAGAAACCAGCAGGGTCCGATTATTTAACATATCTAAAAAGTTATGTACTGTATATACATAAAAGCCTAAACGGTCTTCCCACAACTTGCCATGAACTCTCTTTAGTCAATGTGTAGTAGTTTTTTCTTTTATTCAGAACTTACTTTTTTGCTGTAGAATTCCAATCCAACATGCTCCCCTCAAATGCAATGGTTCTCTGCACCTGTGCAAACCCTCTACAATGGCATCATATGATGCCTTGCGCTTATTGTGGACACCACAGGACGCATTGCCTCCTAGGGTGACAAGGTTGCTCCTGTTTATGAAGCACTGTCACCTTTAGGCCGTTGGTTTGCTAACTGGCAGGATCACCAAGTAAAAAAAAATAGAAAAGGCAAACACTGAGGTTGTTGGAACAAGTTGAGGGGGTTGAGTAATTTTATTAATTTTAGATTTAAGTACACTTTAACAGCCAATTAATGTACTTCTCAAACGTCCCTTATCAAAAGGATAGGCAAATTATTACATACCAATTATATATATATAACTGCTAATAAATATGGGATACTGACCCTAAAAATACTAGAATAACAAATATCATGAAAGTATGTCAAATAATTGATAATAAATAGTGTCCGTAAAAATCCGCAAATGTCCGTAAAAATAAATCAATTTAAAAACATCTAAAACATTAATAAAATTGGTCCAACTAGAGAAGATGATGAGATAGTGGCTTGGGAGATGTCGTAGAATAGAAAGGAGAATTATAAACTCATATGTAAAGTATGCCCGTAAAAATCAGTAAAAATTCATAAAAACCCAAATGATGGTAATAGGTAAACACATATGTCTTTTGAAATATTGATAGCAAAAATAACTTAATAAGGAGCTTGCAGTAATCATACAGTAAAAACCAATATGTTAACTGGCAGAGTGAACTGCCTGTCAGTGTGAAGTCCGTGAGAATATGAAAATACTTCGTGGGTTAATTAACCAAACAGATATATATTAAACCATGTGAGTAAACAAAAGGCTGAGAAGGTTGCGCTGAAAGAGGTCTATACGGGTCTCAGCCGGATCACAATATGCTGTTGAGTATAACTTTTTAGTCCTATGTTTTTCCTCACACTTGAGGGGGTTAGTATCGCACTTCAATGATTTCCAAAATTACCTACCTTCCTCAAAGTGGGTTCTACCCCACCTCTATGTGTTTTTACTCCAATTTCACTGGAAAGCTGATGTGATTTTTTATGGACAAGTTTTTACCTTTATTTGAATAAATTCTTTGTACAAATGTACTTCACCATCGCGGATTCCATTTTTCCTTTTCCGATATATCCCCTACCTGAGCTCTAAACCTGAAGGAGGATTCCCCTGAATACCGGAAGAGGAGACCCAGGAAAGGATAAACAGAGAGGATCTATCTGGACCCCCCGAGGGAGGACCCCAAGACCCCATTTACCGAGGCGCGTACCCCTGCAGGGGTGAGGAAATTTTGGTAAGTGGGGACACATGCGGGGAAGCACGGAAGTCACCTTGTTTTCTCTGTTTGAAACGGCACTGAAGTCACTTTATTTGGAAACCACGGCATCTACCATCATTTTAATTTTGGAAATCATTGAAGTGCGATACTAACCCCCTCAAGTGTGAGGAAAAACATAGGACTAAAAAGTTATACTCAACAGCATATTGTGATCCGGCTGAGACCCGTATAGACCTCTTTCAGCGCAACCTTCTCAGCCTTTTGTTTACTCACATGGTTTAATATATATCTGTTTGGTTAATTAACCCACAAAGTATTTTCATATTCTCACGGACTTCACACTGACAGGCAGTTCACTCTGCCAGTTAACATATTGGTTTTTACTGTATGATTACTGCAAGCTCCTTATTAAGTTATTTTTGCTATCAATATTTCAAAAGACATATGTGTTTACCTATTACCATCATTTGGGTTTTTATGAATTTTTACTGATTTTTACAGGCATACTTTACATATGAGTTTATAATTCTCCTTTCTATTCTACGACATCTCCCAAGCCACTATCTCATCATCTTCTCTAGTTGGACCAATGTTATTAATGTTTTAGATGTTTTTAAATTGATTTATTATTACGGACTTTTACGGACATTTGCGGATTTTTACGGACACTATTTATTATCAATTATTTGACATACTTTCATGATATTTGTTATTCTAGTATTTTTAGGGTCAGTATCCCATATTTATTAGCAGTTATATATATATAATTCGTTTTTACTCACTTTTAGACAGCGCCATTCCTACATTATTATCACTTATTTATCGTTTCCTGACTTGGGAAATTTATAGGAGGGCAGCAGTCTCATTGTACTCCACACCAGTCCTAAGCGCAGGAATTTCCCTTATTTAAATTATTACATACCAGCTTCCACTGGTCGAGTTCTTTGGTAACTTGGGGCCACTTTCTCTATATCTTCAAAGGATGCAGCCGCCTGTAAAATGTAAAACATAGGTAATGTATGTAATCTCTTTAATGCATACACATACAATGCAATCCATACATTTGCCCAGTCTACGGAGTGCATAATGAAAGCAAAAGAAAATGTATGCCAATCTTGACTTTGACAGACATTGTGGATGAGGCGGAAACTGACCTATGTCAGTAAAAGTGAAGTAACAGTGAAGTAACTATGCCAAAATTTCTACTTAAAGGGCCTCATGCCCTCGAATGCACTCAACACAGATTACACGCGAGAACTCAAGCGGGGGTTCCCAGCGACTAGTCGCAAGAGGCAAGCCCCATTGAATGCATTGGTTGGCTACCGGCTCTCGCAACTAATCGTGGACACTCGCATGTAAATTGACCATGCATCGGTCACATACAAAGAGTAAGGGAAGAGTTAGAGCCTGTCAGGTTTTTACTGCTGTGTGTTGCTGCTGGGGAGATTTACTCTACATTTTGTCTTGGTGTCTATTGTCACTGAGATACAGTAAAAACCCAAAATTTAAAGTTGTCATCTGAACAAGATGTAGGGAGAAATCTTCCGATGTGGACACCTCTTCCAGTAATGCTCTCCCTTCACTTTGGAGTGATTTGCTCTCATTTCTCTTGTGGCCCAAAGAGGCTGACAAGCAATGTACCCCATTGCCTACTTAAAGTGATTGTAAAGTCAGAAGGCTTTTTATCTTAATGCACTCTATGCATTAAGATAAAAAAGCCTTCTGTGTGCAGCAGCCCCCCTCAGCCTTCCTAATACTTAACTGAGGTCCATCTAGATCCAGCGATGTTGCTCGGGTGCCCCTATAGCATGTTTCTTGCTGTGGGGGGAATCAGCAGCAGGGAGGGGCCAGGAGTGCCAAAGAGGGGCCCGAGAAGAGGAGTATCTGGGCAGCCCTGTGCCAATAAACTGCACAGAGCAGGAAAGTAGAACAGGTTTGTTATTTTTAAGTAACAAGACTTTACAATCACTTTAATCCAAAAAATGGGGGAGTCACGAGGTGCCATTGAGATCATGTGTGATGCGATGATGACAACATTGCTGTAAATTGAGAAAAGCATTTACAATGGTGTCAGCAATCTACAGTAAAAACGGGGGGCGGAAGGGGAACAGACAAATTGAGATTATGTAAAAGTCTACATCTACTGTGTGTGCTACTGAAACTGAAAAACTTGATTTTGCCAGTACATACACTTTAGAACACCTATCAAGCTGCAAATAATTAACATTCAGTATTGAATATGATTTCAAAAAATGTTAAAATGGAAATAAGCTACACTGAAACATGTGTGTCCTAGCAAAGTCATCAGAAGCCATTGTGAAACAGCAGGACAGTGAAATAGCTTGCTAATTTCATATTGTTAAATCATAAATGAATTTCAATGAGCATAATAAGTTTGTACTTGCTCCTGCAGTCTGTGAAAAAAAATATATCAGCATGTACTTTAGTCTGGGTTTCTTCCTAGCTAAAATGAATTGGCCAATTACCTTTCCTTGGCCTAAATTGTCCCTAGGGAGTTTATGCCTGCACATACCTAATACACACAAGACTGTGTGTGTGATAGAAATATATCCCAGAAGTTTTAAAGTGTTACCAAACCCAGTAATATGAAAAAATTGTTCATCTGCCCCCCTCCACAGTGCCCACAGCTTATAAATCTTCTTTTTACATTAAAAATACTGCCATTATATACCTTTTGGGATGATCTGTACACCATGGTTTCCTGATACCCTGCACAGTTTGTCCATAGCTGTGTGTTCAAATAGGAGGAGATTTCCACTACAGCCTGGATACACGCCCACATGTGTGATGTGAATATCATGTGACCTGAACAGTTTAACTGAAACAGGAAATGTTCTATCCAGCATAAGAGACCAAACTGAGCATGTGCAGCTTTACCACCCTGCTGTGTATTATATGGACTTGCTTAGATTGACAGTGCAGGAGGGAAGAATCTATGCTGCATATAGGATAAAACAGCCTTTTTTAATCAATGCTGAGGATTAACCCCTTATGTTCCACAGTGAGTATAACAAGCATGCTATGCTGCATATACAAACTGATTTTAGGGTTGTGGGTTTAGTAACACGAAGTTTAACTTCTATTTGCCACTGTGCAATTCTGCCTTTTCCTGGTTCTTCCCCAGGGACTTTACACATCCTTCTCCAGTGAGATCACCACCTCCAGCACACACACGGTCTCCCGCATTCGGCTGACAGTACTCCGTGCATGTGGATTTAACCCTTAGCAACCAGACCCTAGCATGTTATTAGATTGTAAGCTCTTATGAGCAGGGCCTTCTCAACCTTCTTCTATTTTATTGTATTTTAACTTTACGGTCTCTCTTTATAATGGAAACTGCTCCACAAACTGGAGCAGTAATAATGTGGTGTAATTCCAACTCTGCACCCAGCCTCCAGCACATGTGCGATAATCTCTCATATTGATTCAGTGCCAATAAAACGGCACTAGATGGGATCTCAGCTCCACTGCCCCGTTTACCATTTAAAAACATTCCCCTACAACAAAGCCTTGCCCCATCTCCCGCTTCCTCTATAATTCCACTGACACTTCTGTATTAGGATCCTCCCCACTACCTTCACAGATCAGTCAACATAATCCTCACCACCTTCACTGTCTTTTCAATGCAATTCAATGGGGAGGCGTGTTTTTTTTTTAACACCACAACAGACCAGTGTGAAAGCATACATAAAATTTAACGAGATGCATTTTTCTTAAAGCAAAGGCGCTTCAAAAACTGCTCAGTGTGAAAGCAGCCCATAGGCCCAGAAAGATTCAGATAAATGGCCGAAAATAAATTCATATTCATTTAAATGCATGGTAGGATTTAAAAAGTTGAATACAATACAATTACATATACATATATACAGTATCTCACAAAAAAGTGAGTACACCCCTCACAATTTTGTAAATATTATATATTTTCATGTGACAACACTGAAGAAATTACACTTTGCTACAGTGTAAAGTAGTGAGTGTACAGCTCGTATAACAGTGTATTGCTGTCCCCTCAAAATAACAACACACAGCCATTAATGTCTAAACTGCTGGCAACAAAAGTGAGTACACCCCTAAGTGAAAATGTCCAAATTGGGCCCAGTTACCCATTTTCCCTCCCTGGTGTCATGTGACTCGTTAGTGTTACAAGGTCTCAGGTGTGAATGGGGAGCAGGTGTGTTAAATTTGGTGTCATCACGTTCACTCTCACACTGGTCACTGGAAGTTGAACATGGCACCTCATGGCAAAGAACTGAGGTTCTGAAAAAAAAAAAAGAATTGTCGTTCTACATAAAGATGGCCTAGACTATAAGAAGATTGCCAGGACCCTAAAACTGGGCTGCAGCACGGTGGCTAAGACCATACAGCGGTTCAATAGGACAGGTTCCACTCAGAACAGGCCTCGCCATGGTCGCCCAAAGGGGTTGAGTGCACGTGCTGAGCGTCATATCCAGAGGCTGTCTTTGGGAAATAGACGTATGAGTGCTGCCAGCATTGCTGCAGAGGTTGAAGGGGTGGGGGGGACAGCATGTCAGTGCTCAGACCATACGCCGCACACTGCATCAAATTGGTCTGCATGGCTGTTGTCCCAGAAAGAAGCCTCTACTAAAGATGATGCACAAGAAAACCCACAAATAGTTTGCTGAAGACAAGCAGACTAAGGACATGGATTACTTGAACCATGTCCTGTGGTCTGATGAGACCAAGATAAACGTATTTGGTTCAGATGGTGTCAAGCGTGTGTGGTGGCAACCAGGTGAGGATAACAAAGACAAGTGTGTCTTGCCTACAGTCAAGCATGGTGATGGCAGGGTCATGGTCGGAGGCTACATGAGTGCTGCTGGCACAGGGGAGCTACAGTTCATTGAGGGTACCATGAATGCCAACATGTACTGTGAGATAGTGAAGCAGAGCATGATCCCCCTCCTGGGCAGCAGAGCAGTATTCCAGCATAACGACCCCAAACACAGCTCCAAGATGACCACTGCCTTTGTACAGAAGCTGAGGGTAAAGGTGATGGACTGGCCAATCATATCTCCAGACCTAAACCCTATTGAGCAGCTGTGGGGCATCCTCAAACGGAAGGTGGAGGAGCGCAAAGTCTCTAACATCCACCAGCTCCGTGATGTCGTCATGGAGGAGGGGAAGAGGACTCCAGTGGCAACCTGTGAAGCTCTGGTGAACTCCATGCCCAAGAGTGTTAAAGCAGTGCTGGAAAATAATGATGGCCACACTTTGGACCCAATTCGGACATCTTCACTAAAGGGGTGTACTCACTTTTGTTGACAGTGGTTTAGACGTTAATAGCTGTGTGTTGACTTCTTTTGAGAGAACATCAAATTTACACTGTTATACAAGCTGTACACTCACTATTTTACATTGTAGCAAAGTGTCATTTCTTCAGTGTTGTCACATGAAAAGACGTAATAAAATCTTTACAAAAATGTGAGGGGTGTAACTTTTGTGAGATACTGTGTGTGTGTGTAAAACATTTCTAAAATAATGCAGAAAAGTACACTGTTGTGACTTCTTTA
>BLSH010068404.1:120491-136904 GCA_018402905.1 Glandirana rugosa
GCTTATTAGAGAGCCTCTGGCTCTAATCAAGCACTTCGAAAAAACACTACCACCCCCCCCCCCAAATTGGAATCCATAGTCCAGCGCCCTGATATGTAGATTAGGGAGCCAAGCCGTGTATGGGGGGCGGCGCCTGTGCACCCTCTATGGACGGGCCGCCACTGCACTGGACCCCAAATGGCCCTTTTATAGTGTGGAAGTAAAAACACAATTGCAAACCATTACCATAAATTACATGGGTCGGCATGCGTTGAAGTGTGATTATGTAGAATGCTAGCAGCTGCAAGAATAAGGTAGGACATGGGAAACATATTATAGTTTGAGTCTGGAGCAGCATGATTGGAAACTGATTTCCAGTTGGGTAGCTTGCTAGTCCAATTTTTGAAAACATAAAGAGGAAAAAAAAATACATGTTCATCAGCTGCCAGCACTGACCATATAAATTAAAATCACCATATTAAAAACACACAAAATACAGAACCCAAAGAAGTTAAGTTTTGTCATGTTAATTTTTTTCCCTTCATTATGTAGACTTACAAAAAAAAAAAAAAAAGTTTCCTAAATATTCACTTATTTTCAAACATTTTTTTGTGTTTGCATTTCAAGTTTAATGTCCAGCTGCACATGATATGTTTATGGGCAGAATGTGACCTGCTCTGCACTGCTGTAGGCCAGGGAACTGTAGGAAATAAATGGTTATTGATACTAAACCTTTTTGTGATTCATGCTTCTCAGTCTTCCCTTGATAGTCAAACCCGACAGCACTCTTGTCCACATTGTCCTTATCAACACCATATTTACCGCCAAAGCCTTTGGAATAATCTAAAATTTCAAAGAAATGTGTAATCAAATATGGAATTTGGGAGCAGGTTCATAATGGAGTAAGTAGGGTTAGTATTCTAGAAGGATGTGTTTTATCACCGGTTTCAGCATGGCCTTTCGGTATCTCTGCAGGGGCATCAGAGGCCAGAGCTCTAAAGTGACAAACAATATTTCATACACATCTACTACTTAAAGTGATTATAAAGTCTCGTGTTTTTTTTTTTTTTTTAAGTAACAAACATGTTATACTTACCTGCTCTGTGTAATGGTTTTGCACAGGGCAGCCCAGATACTCCTCTTCTGTGCTCCTGACCACTCCCTCCTATCAAGCACCCCCACAACAAGCAGCTTGCTATGGGGGCACCCAAGCTGAGCTGCAGCTCTGTGTGTCTATTCAGACAAGGAACTGCTGTTTGGCCCTGCCCCCTTTCTCTCGGGATTGGCTAACTGCCTGAGTCATGGAAACCAATTAATCCGTTGAGGAATCTCAGCCCATCAGGGGGAGAGTGCCAGACAGCCATGGGAACCGTGTGCATTGCTGGACAGAGATGGGGCTCAGGTAAGTATTAGGGGGTGCTGGTGGGCCTGCTACACACAGAAGGCTTTTTATCTTAATTCATAAAGATAAAAAGCCTTTTAACTTTAACCTCCATGCATCATCTCCATGAGCTCCCAAATCTTTCCTTCTCCAAATCACTTCTATGTGTTTAGAATGGGCAGTGCACATCAGTAGTGCTCTATACACACAAACACTACAAATCCCATAGCCCCTAGTCCAGGGTGACTATGTACCTACAAATAGTGGACCATGGAGAACAAATGTCATTACCCTCTAAAAGAAAGCCTGATCACAGCAGCAGCAAACAAAACAAAGCAAAATAAAAAAAGGGGGAAGAGACTAAAAGCAAAAAACATTAAACAATTAAATAAATAAAAATAAAGGGTTTTTTTCAGAATCATGAAGACCTACTTTGATTTTTAAGGCAGCATTTAATGTCACTTTAGGGGTTGTCAAGGAGCTGCAATGTGAGACACCCCTTGCAAAGGAAAGGAGGAACCAATACTGGTATAATTAAAAGTACATGTAAACCCCAACAAAGAAATGTAGTGACTAAAGCACAATTATGAACAATTGTCTTTTTTCCCCCTTTTACATAAAAATTTGTTTATTTTTTTTTCCATTTGTTGCATGTCATTGTTGAGCTCCTGAAGCCGCTTCCGGTCTACATTCATGCACATCAGCAATGACGGCATGCTGCCTGTCAGGGGGAGCTTCCTGCTGGTGGCGAAAGCAAACCATGCCTATGCCATGAGCCTTGGCACCGCCTTTTGAAATCTCCACTGGAAAAATGTGTAGGGCAGTAGTGCAGTTTAAAGACAAGGACCTGGGGTTGCTATCCTGCCTGAACAAGGTCTTCTATAGAGATGGGCTCAGGCGTGTTCAGGATCCTAGTCCCAATCCACCTTCCCGATCCCCCCAGGAAGCCAACACTGCACACCGCTAAACCCAGGCAGGAAGATATTTCTCGGTCCGCAGCTGCACAGATCGGGAAATGACTTACTGCCTGTGATTAGCGGTGTGCAGTGTCGGCTTCCTGGCAGGAGCGGGAAGGTGGGTTGGGACTAGGATCCCGAGCATGCCAAGCCCATCTCTAGTCTTCTATGATAGATCACCAGGAATTATTTTAATGAAGGCGGAAAATATAAAAACGTATTGAAAATTACTTTTGCATTAAACATGGTGAACCACATTGCTGTAAATAAGCCATAATTGGATTAGCTTTTCCCAAAAACACATACAGCTGAATAAGTCAGAGAAGGGACATATTCCCCTGTCCACTACAGCTGAATGGTCTCCGTCAATATGGTTTCAATTAGCCAAATAGACTGCAGATTCTGTGGATGTGAGGGGAATTCTAAACAAGGGCCAGAGACAAAAACAAAAACTGACAAGCTCTAACTTTTGACCCTAACCAACCCCCCCCAAAAAAAAAAAAAGTGTGCATTTGGAGTTTCACTTTAAAAGGGTCTTATCTTTTTCCCTATATTAGAACACCTATAAGTTTACAAAAATATATAATACACAGGGGGCACACAGACATTATTTCTTTTGTTGAAAAAGTTTCTGCCACTCTGAAAGTGAGAGGTCAAGCTCCTTTCATATTTGAATAGTGTTCAGAGGCATTATTATTTAATCCTTATTGGCATTATCTCCATGTAGGGACCCCAATACTATGGGGAAGGAAGAGGAGTTGATTGTTGTCATTTGTCATTGTTCACTGGGATGGTGGAACATGGATTAGAAGCTATGAAACTGAAATTCATTGTCTGCACAGTTATATTTTGGTATACTGAGTTATCTGTATTTTATTGGGGAAACTGCAATAGATGTGTTAAAGCTGCTATTTCTTAAGGAAAAAAAACACTCAAAGAAACAAAACAAAAAGAAAAAAAAAAACTGCTGCCTGAACCTTGAAGTGTTTGTTACCCCAACATTTCATATTCCTAACATGTGTCTGCTGTACCATGTGTATGAGAAAGCATCCTATTCTCTTTGTAAAAACTGAGAGCACAGTGTGGTCAGTGCTCTAACTATGCTGGGAACTCCGCCTGCTCTGCTTTAATGATCAGACTTGGTCCTGACACGCCAATTACTGGGAAGATCAGTGTCCTGCTGTTATCATCCCCCAGCTCTCTGAGCTCCTTATGCAGCTGAGACTAGGAGGGGATGTGAATTAAAAAAGAAAAAAAAAAAAAAAACAAACACACACACACACACACACACACACACAGTTCTGCTCATAAGATTACGCACCCTGGCAGAATTTATGATTTCTTGGCTATTTTTCAGAGAATATGAATAACACAAAAACTTTTTTCACTCATGGCTCATCTTTGGCTGAAGCCATTTATTATCAATCAACATTGTTTACTATTTTTAAATCAGAATGACAACAGAAACTACCCAAATGACCCGGATCAAAAGTTTCCATACCCTGGTGATTTTGGCCCGATGACATGCACCCAAGTTGAAAGAAAGAGGTTTGAATGGCTATCAAAGGTAACCATCCTCACCTGTAATCTGTTTGCGTGTAATTAGTTTGTGTGTATAAAAGGTCAATGAGTTTCTGGACTCCTGACAGACCCTTGCATCTTCCATCCAGTGCTGCACTGACGTTTCTGGATTCTGAGTCATGGGGAAAGCAAAAGAATTGTCAAAGGATTTGCAGGAAAAGATAGTTGAATTGTATAAAACAGGAAAGTGATATAAAAACATATCCATGGAATTGAGAATGCCAATCAGTAGTGTTCAAACTCTAATCAAGAAGTGGAAAATGAGGGGGTTCTCATGCATGCATTGGCATGCTCAATTCCTTGGATATCTTCTTATATTCCTTTCCTGTTTTATACAATTTAACTACCTTTTCCCGCAGATCCTTTGACAATTCTTTTGCTTTCAGCTTTTATATACACACACACACTAATTACAAGCAAACAGATCACAGGCGAGTATGGTTACCTTTAATAGCCATTCAAACCCCTGTGTCAATTCGTGTGCATGTTATCAGGCCAAATTCACCAGGGCAAGTAAACTTTTGATCAGGGTCATTTGGGTAGTTTCTGCTATTCTGATTTAAAAATAGTTAAACACAGTTGATTGATAATAAATGGCTTCACCCAAACACTAACCATGAGTGAAAGAAATATTTTTGTGTTATCATTCATATTCTCTGAAAAATGGCCAAGAAATCATAAATTCTGCCAGGGTATGTAAACTTATGAGCACAAATATATATATATATATATATATATATATTAGATTTATAAAAAAAAATGTATTTATATATCTATATACAAATGAGGTCTTTCATTTCTATTTCGTTTACAATCACTTTAAACATTGAACACTTATGGGTGTCTCAGATGCACACTCCCCTGCTGTGCACATTGGATCCTCTCGCTGGCCCCTATGTGTTCTGCAATGATATAAGATAGGGGACATGCCATCCAACAATCACTGAATTGTCAGATCCTGAAGAATCTGCCAAAGGCTGTAACCCTTAATGAGTGATAAACCCACAAATGGACACGAAACACAGGTATAAACTTTTTTTTTTACATTTTGCACAGGAGCATTCATTTATTTAGTATTCTAATAAAATACCAGGTACAACACAATAAAAAATGCATTTGTGGATATATTAACTTGCCAGAGAATACAAACCTTTTTGAGACTCGTGCTTCTCGGTCTTTCCCTGATAATCGAATCCTACAGCACTCTTGTCCACACGGTCTGCCTGCACACCGAACTTCCCACCAAAACCAGTGGAATAGTCTGTGGGAGAAAAACGTATAAGCTGAATAGGACTTGGCGAGAGGTTTTTCCTTTTTATGTGTGTGGTCTCGCCTTAACCACTTGAAGACCAGGCCTTTTTCTGCCATTTGTTGTTTACAAGTTAAAATCAGTATTTTTTGCTAGAAAATTACTTAAAACCCCCAAATATTACATAGATTTTTTTTTAGCAAAGACCCTAGAGAATAAAATGGCGGACGTTGCAATATTTTATGTTGCAATGTATTTGTGCAGCGGTTTTTCAAACGCAATTTTCTACCTGCCCTATCCTGCTGCTTGTAATTATATATATATATATATATATATATATATATATATATATATATATATATATATATATATGATATTTATATATATATAAATCCAATCCAATTCAAAATACTTGAGTATGAAATAGTTATGAAGCCCCCACCCTAAAAGAACAAGGTTTGAAATTCATGAGAGGCTTGCCCATATAAAACCATCAATAGCCCATTTTCAATTACTGATCCCCATGTACCATAAGCTTGGACCTGGCCTAGGCGCAGTATATCAGCCTCAAACGTGCATCTTTTTAACCCTTTTCCCTTCTTTGGTCCATTCCTTGGATTTTCATCTAATTTCTATTCACCCTTTTACAATAACACCTGCAGCTGTGGCCTTGACTAATGCCACTTCTTTGGCCTGTCAATGTTCTCCCTTTCTTTTTGAACCATTCATTCTGGGTTCAAGTAAGTCCTTTTCTGATTAGAACTATGATATCACGATAACCCAATAAGAAATCCCTGTGGTTTTAATCTAATTTACCAATCTGCCACAGCATTTATGATACATGTTATCGACTTTTGTTTCCTTCTTGCATATTACTTTCATATAATGAGAGCTACCTCCTTCGAGGGCTACCCTTATGCACTCTGTATGAATATTGCTCTGATGAAGCATTATATTCACCTTTTTCAGCCTGGACTCTAGGAGTCTTCTGCAAGGGCATGGTGCCGGGTTCCCATTAGTGGGTGAGGGGCTCATACTCTGGCAGTCACTCTCGGCTTGAGCCCCGACAGGGTGAGTAATGTGGAGGGAGGGATGATTCTTGCTCTGGGGAACTGTAAGCCAACTGAGTGATGTGTACTGCAAACTGTATACATGTTTACCACATTGTGACTCCATTGATGGGATTTATTTTTTTATATGTTAGCTCAAAGTGGTGTCTTCCTGAATTCCCTGAGGAAGCCAATGGTTTGGCGAAACATGTTGGGAGACTTTCCTTACACCGTATGACATCATTACAAAATGTTATATACTGCCACTGTATCTACCCTGCTTTGGGCTCATTTTTTACTATGTGTTTAAAGAACCAGGTTTTAATAAAAAAAGCAATCAAATTTTGTGATTTTATATAAATTACATTTTGGTTTCTTTGTCCTCTGGCACCGACACAGTCCCTGTTGGGAACCTCAACAACTTAAATTAGGTATGTAAGCATTTTTAAAATAAACCATATTTATAATCACACCTAAAATAGAAAAGTTCCCGAACCAGTCTTGATAAAACCCCCTTAACAGAAGGGCTATGATAAACTTCCCTAGACTAGGAACACCTGTAAAAGTAGGGTGTAATACTTACAATCCTCTCCATAGCAGAATGCTGCTCTGCTCATGAGAAATTTTTCCCAGAAGTCTACAATCAGCATTTCTAAGAATATTGGTCTCCTTGGTCCCTCACAGTTCTCACCAGCTCATCCTACTGACCTCAAGATCATTACAGGAGACAGAAACGATGTGAAGGTTGGGAGGAGGAATCTGAGAGCTATAGGGTACACGGAAGATAGGCACTGAAAAAAGTATTGGTTTCTTAGCCAACAATTTCTTATTAATGGAATTAGGTTTAGTGGTGCCGGCAGCAGAGAAGGCAAGTATAGCAACAGGCTTGATTTAAAAAAATTCAGCACACAGCTGCAATTTTCCCTTGTAACTGTGGCATATAATAATAAAGCTGATTTTATTTTAATACAAGTTCTCTTAACACTCGGAATCAGGCAAACTACAACTTTTTTGTGCACTGAAAAAAGCAGCTATTATGCAGTTCAGAATCAAACAAACTGATCATTTGTCTCTATGCCTCACCACGCTTCCATGCACGTTGAAGACTGATAGTTTAGAGCTTTCCTCAGGATTAAGTTAGGTTGGTTCAGGCCTCAATAGATCATAGAAAATGGGTGCTGAACCCTTTGAAGAGCGAGGGCCACTTACATGATTTGGTATCTGGTCAACGACCTACAACGAACTATGGGTTTTAAGCCCCCCCACCAAAACCACAAGTGTAAATGAGCCATTACAGTCCTGAGCCCCTATAAGGCTGCTTTCACACTGATGCACTGCAGTTTACCCGCACCATGGGTGTAGCTCAGTGCACCTCTGGCTTTTTTGCAGGTTAGATGCACTGAGCCTTAGATTTCTATTACACCTTGCAGGTATTGTGCACATTCTGAAAGTGCACCAAAAATCCTGCATTCAGACTCACAGGATATAATAGAAGTCTATGGCTCAGTGCAGCTAAGCAGCAGGAAAGCAGAATGCACCTGCAGATCAGTGTGAAAGCAGCCTAATAAAAATGTATAAGTGCGAATATGCTCATTGAAAAGCGAAGTGTATGTTTATGCTTTGGCATATATGTGGCCCCTGCTCCCTCTGCACCCGGCTCCATGCACTCTGATGCTCTGGGATGGCAACCTGTTGATTGTGATCTGGGCTTGCCAACTCGCCATCTCAGAGCATGGGCATTCACTTTCCTGGTTTAAGGTTGTGGGCCATATCGGAGAACTCCACTGGCACCCCTGTTCTAGGACGACAGAAGGGTCTACAACTCTACATAAGAGAGATGGATATATATAGATAGATATATATATATATATATATATATATATATATATAAATATATATACACACACACACACACATATATTTATATGTTGTGCCTGTGAGAGGAATGGGATATGGCATGCTTAGACTTTTAGTTCCTCTTTGGCTCGTGCAGGCAGAAAATCTGCTGCAGTAGGAGTCAAGACAGGAAATATTGTTTTAGCTTGTGATGAACACACAGTGATGTCTTATTTGTGTTCAGTGTTCTTTTGTGCATTCCTGGGAAGAGCGATGCCCCTCACTTTTTGACAGGGTTACAGCAAGCCAACCCTTGCTACAGGCTAGTTGTCATGAGTCGGGTTTCTCGTTTTGACACAAACCTTTCTGGGATTCATGCTTCTCCGTTTTGCCCTTGTAATCAAAGCCAACGGCGCTTTTATCCACTCGGTCAGACTGAACTCCATATTTGCCCCCAAAGCCGCTGGTGTAATCTGAAAGGCGTTGAGTTTTGTTATGCAACAGCTTTGGACATTTACAAAATGAAAGGACAAAATAAAAAAAAAAAGATCTCTAGATCAATTCTAATACAATCAACCTTAACAGAAAACTTGTTTACAAAGATGGTATAAAATTGTAGCATAGATAAACTGTCATTTCCCTGTAAGTATGGGCCTACATAAAGCAGAACTAAAGTCTACAATATTTATTGGTCAGATGATTGCAAGGCCCCTCGCTGGCACCAAGATGTTCTCCCTGGCTTCTTCCAGTAGCCAGTCTTCAGCTGTGTCTATTAGCCAGAGCAGGATGACATAACTGCTGCACATGTGCAGGAGTTCAGTCATCCTGGCACGCAAACACTGGGATGACTGCATGCACAGCTCAGTGTACATTTAGACTCCAAGTAGGCAGACATGCTTATTTTTTTGCAGAAGCAGCATTAAATGCCTCTTCTACAATAAAGGGGCCTGTTCACAATTTAGATGTTAGCTCCACATTATAAGCTCAGTACAAACTGCCCCTAAATAAAATGCACTACAGTCCCATAAAAAAAAAAAAAAAAAAAAAAAAAAAAAAAAAAAAAAAAAGAAAACACACACATCTCCATCTGAGAAACAAACTATTTTTGGGGTCCAAATGCCTCCAAGAGTCCCAAGAGATGCAAAAAATAAAAAATGAAGACGTGAAGCTTTCTTGCATGGCTTAATGCCCTTTCCTCTGCATGCAAAAATAGATGAAAACCCACATCCCTTGGTTCCCTTCCAAAGGTCAGTCTCCCATTCAGCCACTCGGTGATGCTGTGCATATAGCAGGCTCAATATGCTGACAATTAATTATGCTGGCTGTCAAGGTTGCCAGAGGAGCCAGTCTTCATAATGAGTATTCTGGAAGATGAAAGCAGCTACAGACCATACATTAGAGTCATTTAAATGTACGGTAGATTACCAAAAGTACTGGGTCACCTGCCTTTACACCTACAGGAAATTTAATGGCATCCCAGTCTTCGTCTGTAGGGTTCAATATTGAGTTGGCCCACCCTTTGCAGCTCTAACAGCTTCAACTCTTCTGGGAAGGCTGTCCACAAGGTTTAGGAGGGTGTCTATGGGAATGTTTGACCATTCTTCCAGAAGCGCATTTGTGAGGTCATATTAGAGGAATCCGGTCAGGAAAAGAGGTGGACCACCATCCCACAACAAACTGAAGTGCAAAAGAAACCCCCCTAACAGGAATTTTTAGGCCAAAAAGATAAGCAAACTATGGAGATATAGCTAATGGCAATTTGCAAAAACCTAGCACATCCACCTAAAGGTCTTTTTTTGCATTAAAAAGGAGAAATAGGGCAAAAGCTCTTTTGGCTGTACTTCTATGGATCACAGGAGTGCATTTCGTTCTGCACTCCCGTGACCGGTTTTCAGCCGACAGCAGGCTACAGTCCACTCTTGGCTGACTTCACTTAGCCGCTAAAGCCTTTGGAGAGATCCAGACTTTAAAGTCGGGATCCACCCAGATGCCTGGACCAGTTGACACTGAAGACCGAGAACCAAGTGATCAGTGGTCTTTAATCGCTCAGTTCTCAGTCTTCGAAAAGGTGGGGGACAGATGAAGCATTCACCTATACGATTATAAATGTGTTTTTATTTTGCATTATGAACTCAAAAGCGCTTTCACTTTATTGCAAAATCATGGTAATACAAAACAAGCTTCCAGTTCAGATCAGAGTAACATGTTAGACAAGCGCTTTATTAAACTAGGTTGTGTTTTAGTGCACAGTTTGCTCCTAGCTTAAAGAAAGGCTAGACATGGTCTGAAACATTGCTATGTGAGCTGGGAGTGGAGGAAGCACACAAACACACACGCACACACAGGTTCTCACCTTTCTGAGATGCATGTTTTTCGGTCTTCCCTTGATATTCAAAGCTCACAGCAGACTGCAAGAGAACAAAACGATTAAAAACCAAACACGCAGGGCAGTTCATTAAGGAAAAAAAAGGAAAATAGCAGCGTTAAAGTTTACAAAAAAAAAAAAAAGTTCCTATTGTGCAGCTTACTGTGTGTATGTTTATCATTTTATCCAAACGATTTGCAAGTCTATGGGTCCACTTTTGTAAGATTTACAGATTTTGCACATCCAGGAAGGCTACTCATTTCCTGGTTCAGCAATCCAGCTTCTTATGTCTCCTTCCAAACTCTGGCTTATTTCTTGGTCAATAGATTGGCACCATCAACTTTATTCAGTTAGCAGGGAGGTGACCAGGATAAAGAAAACCAAACCAGGAAGACGCATAGTGATCTGGTTGTGCAATGCGGTAGATGTGTTTAAATCATCCGGCAATAAAAACATTAAACATACAGTATGTATATCAAATGAGTGTTTGCCTGGAGTTTCAGTTTTAGTTATGTTGAGGCCCCTTTCACATTTGTGCGACTCGAAAGTCGCACAATTTTACCACGATTTTGATGCGACTTGAAGCAATGCTTGTAATCCTGAGGTCGGATCAAAGTAGTGCAGGGACTACTTTGAAGTCGCTGCGTCTTGAAGTCGCACAGGTATGAATGATACTCATTGAAAATCATGGGGTATGACTTGTTCTAAAAGGAAAACACAAGCAAAGCTGCTCCAGGTGAAAAATTAGCAGTCCTATCTACAAGCCACTCAAGGTGAAGGTGCTAGCACAGCATGTCTGCAAAACCACAGAAAATAAGAGGATCCAGGAATTCACTGTACTTCAGCCTTTATTGCATAGTCCATAAAATCATCACAAACAGTGTGGGGTACAACTGACGAAGTACTAACTGCGAAACGCATCAACTATTAGCTGTACCCCATACACTGAGGATTTTATGGAATATGAAATAAAAGTGGAAGTGCAGCAAATTCTGGATCCTCTTTTCTGTGGTTCTAAAAAGGATTTCTTAACAACAAACTTATTTTACTTGCCTGCTTTATGCAATGTTTTGCACAGAGCAGCCCCGATCCTCTATTTGGGTTCTGGCTCCTCCCACCTGACCCTCTTGCTATGGGGGGAATTTAAGCAGGCTTGCTTCTGAGCCATGCGCTCTGTGTGTCCATTCACACACGAGCATGGCATAGCCCTGCCCCTCCACTCTCTCCTCACCGGCTGTGATTGGACTGTATGGGGACAGTCCAACCAAAAGACAGCAAAAAAAAAAAAAAAAAAATAGTGTCTTGTAAAAAATGGATTATAAAGGATTATTTTTTTTAAAAGTAAAAAAACAAAAAAAACAAAAAAGAAAAAAAAAGTTACTTATCTACTTTTTTTTTTTAATTCAGCTGTATAATGTCTTGCTTGCTTACCACAGAACAATCCAAAATCAATTCTCCTGCTCTTAACAATCGCAGCGATACCACATGTGTATATTAGTTGCGGTCGGTACCCATAGTAGGGTCCAGAAACTATGGTGCGCAGTTTGCATTTTTTATCCTAACACACACCGACCAATACTAAATTTGACTTTTTTTTTTTTTTTTTTTTAATTCAACCCAAAATATGCTGACCATGACCTCTGACCCCGACCGTTACACTAACCCTGGCAAACCTTGATCTTGTTCTTTGCTATAATTTTTATTTTATTACACGTTTCTGTACATCTTCCTCTCCTGCAAGAAAAGAAAGATACAATGCATCTTCCTCTTCTTTCAGAAGAGGAAGTAAACGCAGGGATGGGTTTACAGTGACTGATCACTGTGATAGCCAATCAGAGGCTATAACAACGATCAGGTGACCCGGTAGCAGGAGTTCAGGGGTTGAGAGTCGGGTCTCCATGCTGGGATGGAGTGCACTGTGCTCCCAGCACCAAAAGAGGCAAGCATATATGCGGCCCCATGGAAAAAGACCCACTTCTGTGAGGCTGCATATATGCACACGGTCGGTGGGAAGGAGTTAAGCTTCTAATGCTCTAAACATCTGGCTCAGTCACCTTGCTGTATCAGCCAAAGGCACCAAGTGAATAAGGATTTCTCTTGCTGAAGGAAAATTACGTCTCCTCAGTTTGTCTGTCAGACTGGATTCCGGAGCATGACAAATAATTTTCTGCTATGGACTTGGTAACTTGTCACTGTGACATCCACAGAATTGTTCAACTAGGGCGTCTACAGTGCTCTTGGCTACATAGGATGACCTATTTTGATCTGAGGTTTGTAAAAGTGGATGCGATGACAAGAAATAGTATATTCATGCTGCTCCTTATTAAAATGTATTTGCTCAGAGTTCTCCTTTAAAGCCTGAAAATTTCACTGCAAACATTACCCTAGTGAAATCAAGAGTGCTGTAACCACTTGCCTACTGTGCACTTTTACCCCCTTCCTGACCAGGCCAAATTTCAGCTTTCAGCGTTGTCGCACTTTGAATCATACTGGAACAGCAGAGTCTACTTCAGTGATTTCCAGTGGCATCAGCCAGGAATGTCATATACATAGTTATGTTGGTCCAAGCTGGTATAACATGCTGAAGCCTGGAATTATTCTTTGACAATTCTACAATATTTCTAATATGCTCAAAATGGAGCCATAATTTCCTTCACTTTATTTGCTGTTCTGGGGATACTCTACCCACTGACGATGGTTTATTTAACCTTTTCGCTGCCACAGATTGGGAAACTGCTTCCATGCACGCCCTGGAACATTTATCCCATGCTTGATAAGTCATTGGACTAATATTGTGTGACATAACATTGGCATTACCACCATTTTACTTGCAAAGCTCTCTGCATTCACATAATATATAATGTGTTGAGGGCTTTAAGTAATCTTCAGGCTCAAAATGGTTGTAAATGTTCCCTTTTTCTTTTTTTTTTTTTTAAACAGGCCATACTTACCTGTTCTGTGCAAGGGTTTTGCACCAAACGGCTCCGAGCGTCCTTTTGTGGGGTCCCCGACGGCGCTCCTGGCTCCTTCTATTCATTGAGTGCCCCCATGTAGAACCACTTTCCATGCAGGCGCGCTCCCAAGTCCTGCCCCCCCCCGTGTCACTGGATTTGATTTACAGCAGCGGAAGCCGATGGCTCCTGCTGCAATCAATCTATCCAATGAGGACCCGAATAAGCTGCTGTGCTCATTGCTGGAATGATTGGGTTCAGATAAGTATTAGGGGGGCATCTGCAGCACAGACGGTTTTTCACCTTACTGTGCAAAAAAAAAAAACACACCCAAAAAACGACCTCTGGCAGCAAAAAGGTTAAATACCAACCCCAGGCAAATCTCCCCCCTCCCCCCATTTTTTTGTTTTGGATTGACTTCGGAAAAGTAAATAAGTTGATCACGTTTTTACTGTTATTCATGAGTCTACGACCCGGTTTAAGGTTCCACCTTTCTTCTGGCCTCTATAGGACAGCAAGACAAAAAAATGAGGGGGGTGGAAGTCACTGTGAAAGGAAGACACAGATAGTAACAATAACCTTATAGAGGTTCTTAACCTTGTATCGCCCAACTGGAGAGATTCAGACAGGAAATGAGGGGAAATCATCCAATAGGGTAAAGCGCTACGTAAACTGTTGGCGCTATATAAATTGTGTATTATTATAATAATAGGGTCATAAAGCACAGAAAAACAGACGTTCTCTCGCTACTCTGCTCTGTCAAAAAATGGAAAGCTTTGGCTTTAAATTCCTTACTATTAATCAGGACTACAATATTACCTTATCCACTCGGTCTGTCTGGACACCAAACTTTCCACCAAAACCTTTCACCGAATCAGACTGGGAACAGTGCTTGGAAAGCTTTGTCTGGTATTCATGTCCAACCGCAGACTGCAATAAAAGAACAAAAATACTGTCTGGTAAATCTAACCAACACAGATGTGGCCCATAGAAAACAAAAATTAAATCATTTTAAAAGTAAATTACATGCAGACAGTTAAATACACAGGTCTGGATGGACAAAACACAGGTAGAACGTCTCCCATAGGTCTTGGATTTATACAGTACTGACAGATAGCACAGCCATATCTGGTAGGGCAGGAGACCAATAGTGCTGTAGTTCAATAACACAACGATCTTGTCAGTCCCCTTAGCCTGTGACTGGACAGTGGAAGGAGAAGTAGCAGACTAATTAGCTCATCTCTGTTCTTCCGCTTGCAGTGGTCTGCAAACAGCTGGTGCCAAGCCATATTTAGGTATGTAAACTTACTGCATTTACATTTAAGTTAATGGTGTATTAATGAATGCAGAGCTGCATCAATTTGTGTCCTTTATATCTTCCCTGAGGTCAGATTTAAAGCATTGTCTCTTCTCAGTACAGTCATTATGACCAACCTGATGACTGAAAGGTCTGCTCCCCCCCCCCCCATTCACAGATCCAATTTCATTCATAGAAGCTGAAGTAGGGCTCTTCTGAAGAGGGGAGCTGGGTGGAAAGAGCTGGCAGTCTGGCACTTTTGATGAGAGCCTGTCACAGTTCTATTAACCCCTGCCACACTGGAAGCTTACAGCAGCGGGGGTGAGGGAGAATCACCACAAGGAACACATCCTGCTGCCTGTAAATTACGCCCCTTGTGCCGATTTTTGCATCTAATGTGTGGGCAGGCTGAATGTACCCAAGTTAATCAAATTTACATGTGATTATTGCTAGTGGCTGTTATAGCCGCTAGCAATAATCACTGCGTTCTCCTGGCTTCAACGAACAGGACAAATAGAGCAGGTGAATCTCCCTAGAGGTGGCCATACATGGATGAAAATTTGTCTGGTTCAGCAGGGACTTCTGTACAACCAGCCTGTAAGGATTTTCCCTAATGATCAGTGCATCCGGCTCAATGGCATCATTGATCAGAGTGTTCTAACTCTGCAGGAGCGATTGCCCCATCCACCTTAAAATATGTGGTTTGGGCAACCAGGTCATTTTATTTTTATATTGAAACCCTGACAGGTGATCTAATCCCTTTTTCGCCCAATCCAAAACTAAAAAAAGGAAGAAGGATTTACATACTTAATCTACAGCTCCTCTCAGCTACTAGAGTGGTCCTTACACAACTATTTTCTATTGCTCTCAACCCAGATAGCAAGCAATTGTGCTGCAAGTTTGAAAATGACTTGCTAAGCGATTGCTAGACTTGCCAGGCTTCACAAGTTTGTTGCACAATTGCAGTAAGTCCGCATTGCATGACTCCAGATCAACTTTCTTTGCAAACTTTCTGCAAGTCTGCTGCAAGTTCTGCTTCAGTTATGTTGTGCAATAGTCACCCCACTACAGGAATCACTGTGGCTGAATTTTTATGCTGTAGACTTGCAGAGCTCTTGCTGTAGACTCACTACTGCAACTTTCCTCTTGCTAGAAACTTGTCATGCAAATTTGCTACAAATTGGAAAAGTGTCACCTAGAACTTGTGCTTCAAGTGCTCTGCAAGTGTACAACTTGCCAGTGAAAATGTGCAGCAAGTTAACAGACTTACAATTCAACACTGCCACAAATTTGTGGTAAATTATCCTTGCTATCTGAGAACCGCCTACAAATTCTTTTCTTTTTTTTTTTTTTTGCTGCTGTGATTTAAATTCCTCTTATAGGGTGGCTACAATCATTCTCCATGGTTCCACCATATGTAGGAACCCTCTGAAGCCAGCCATAGATGGTTCGAATCTCTGCTGGCTCAGTAGGGACCTGCCGAAATTTAAATAGAGTATGGGCAGGGTTAGCAAGCCTGTCGGATTTTACAGTACATACGATTATTGCTAGCATTTTATAGCCACTAGCAGTGTTCTCCTGGTGGGGACAGCTCCCACCCCGAAGTAAGAACACAATGGCTCTGTGGGAGGGATACAAACACACACACTCAGTGGGTACAACCAGCCTGTCAGATTTTACATGCAATTATTGCTAGAGGATGTTATAGCTGCCAGCTATAATAAATGTGTTCTCCCGGCTGTGCCGATTGGGGGGGGGGGGGGGGGGAA
>BLSH010068404.1:136914-156463 GCA_018402905.1 Glandirana rugosa
CATGCGACCGGAACAAGCAAAATCACTCCATCTATGAGCAGCTTTACTTGCTCTTGATGAGGACTATGGGATGTGTAGCGTACATACAGCAGTGCACAGGACTGCATCTAACGTGCACTACTTGCTCCAAACAAATGAAAATGGAGAAAAAAAGAAAGGTCAGGAGCTCTACGAGGACATCACAAGGGAGGCAGAAAACATAGTATAAGGATTATTTTTGGAGAATAAAGATATTGTTTAGGGTGTCTATACACATAAGGCTTATTCTCCTCAACATTTATGAAAGCAGTTACCCTCCATCTTGTTAACTGCATCTCTGGTCATGTGACAGACGCTTGGCATAAGAGGATAGGAAAGTCTTCCTAATGCTTGCCAGACTCAGACTTGAGATTATTCCCCTAACCACTTCCTATTTCCTATACTGAGCAGAACTCATCTGAACAGTAAAATGACTCAGCATGAGGCAAGCTGATCCACTAGCTGCACTACAGTGCCTGTATTAAGATATCCTCTTGTTTGATGGCTGTTTCCTGGCTTGATAGAAGCATAGCAAGCTGGCCTCCACGATCCATTAGTCACAGAGCTGCCAAACCAAGCCAAGATACAATGAACTCTCCAAAGTTTCAGAGGCCTCGACTCAGCCATTCTAAACCTCCATACATACTGATGGCATTCACTCACAGGAAATATGTACCACACACTAAGAATGCAAAGTACTACATTTGCAATCAAGGGCATTCTAACAAAAAGCTAGAACAAATATTGTGTTTTGCTTCATGCATGGGTCTTGTGCATAAATTTTATGAAAAATTCTGGGAGCTGAAATCAAGATCAGGGAATTAAAAAGGAAAAATGTTAAAGAACTACACTGGGTTTTGCTATACAACTATGCAAACAGCACAGTACTAGAGACACCAAAAACTGCTTTGTTAGCATTTAAACCAGCCTTTCTCAGTCTCGCGGAACCCCTGCTAAAAATTAAAAATACACAACTCATGATACATTAGTGTGATGGTCAATGGGAAGAATGCTCCTTACACTTGTGGTCATCGGGAAGAATTACCCCCTTACAGATAGCTAAAAAGATAAAATTAGGTCAGCGGGAATTTATCTGAAAGGTAGAAATTGACCATTGCTCAAGAAACCCCTAGGGTTCCACGGACCCCTGGTTGAGAAACCCAGATTTAAACCTTCTAATCCTATTAAGACATTTACTTGCCAACAGGAAAATTCCACTTTTAACATATCGTTCTTATATTCATCTTATTCATTCACTTAGGTCACCTAAATACATACCAATAAATTGTAAAATTCAGATTACAATTAACAGATCCATCTACCCTATTTTGTGCTACTATGGTTTACTTAATAAAGTTGCGGTGGGAAACTCATGTTTATCCAATTATTTTTTTCCTTGTAACAAAACTTTTCTTTTTTAAACACATTTAATGTTAGTACTTCCATAACATTTTTGCATGACACGCTGGGCTTTCTGATTATTGTAGAGCTCTAGCTCTCCACTTAAGCCTCACTCACGTATGTAGTTAGGCGTATCGGTGCACAGGGCTGCATTTGTCTAAATGGGATGCACAGATGTACTGTGCATCCATATGCAGCAGTTCTAGTTTAACAGCCGAGCAGGTGCATGTAGGGAACACCTGTGCATCCCATGCATGCAAACACGCCCCTTTGCAGGGACCTTCAATTAAGTGCACCATGACAAAAGGGCCTTACAGCTGAAATCTAGCAGATATAGAAGACACATGATTGCATCGATGTAATCATGAATTCATCAAAAGTGTTAGGTGACTTAAATCGGTTGTAAAGCCACCCCCAAAGCCAGCGAGGGTAAAGCAGGGTGCAAGATGGGTCCCTGAGACAACAGATCTTCGCGCAGCGGAAGACGCCAGGGAACATCTGCCACCATCCGCAACACGTCGGCATACCAAGGACAATCCGGAGCCACCAGGATTGTCGGAATCCCCTCCGCTTCCACTCTGCACAGTGGCCGCGGTAGAAGCTTGATGGGAGGAAAGGTGTACAGGAGTCGATAGCGACTCCAAGGCGCTACACCAGCGCATCTGTGGCGGCCGCCAGCGGGTCTCTTGTCCTGCACACAAAGGTTTCCACCTTGTGATTGAACCGAGATGCCATGATGTCCACGTCTGGCGTGCCCCACTTGTGGCAAATCTGGTGCAACACCTCTGGATGTAGGGACCATTCCCCCTGATCCAGCATCTGGCGGCTGAGAAAGTCCGCCTGCCAATTCTCTACGCCCGGAATGTAAATGGCGGAGATTGCTAGCACATGAAGTTCTGCCCATCGCAGAATGAGAGCCGCTGCAGAGCTCCTCATTCCGCCCTGATGGTTCACATATGCCACCGCCGTGGCGTTGTCCGACTGAACCCGAACCGAGAGGCCGCGCAGCCTTACCATCCAGTGGGAGAGGCAGAGCCTGATCGCCTGCAATTCCAGCACATTGATCGGAAGGCAGGATTCCTGCACCGACCAGCGGCCCTGAGCAGATAGGCTGGCGTTAGTCGTGACTATCGACCAATTCAGGGGAAGAAATGACTTCCCCCAACGTCAGGGCCAGGGCCCGAAGCCACCAGGTCAATGATCCTCTGGTGTGATGATCCAATCTGATCAGCCGGTCCAGGTACAGCGGAGACCTGTCCCACCGTGACAGAATCGCTCGCTGAAGGAGCCGAGTGTGACTCTGGGCGTAAGGTACCGCCTCGAAGGCTGAAACCATGAGCCCAAACACCCGCATACAGAACCGTAAGGAAGACCACCGGCGTGACATCAGGGTTTGCACCGCTGCTTGCAGTGTCAGCAACTTGGACGGAGGCAAGAACACCTTCGCCTGCTCCGTGTCCAGAATCAGACCCAGGTATTCCAGGTGACAGGTCGACTTCTGAAGATGGATCAGCCAGCCGAAGTCCTTCAAATGAGGCCAAGGCGATAGCCACGTTCTCCTCCAGCGCCGAAGCAGACTCCACTCTCAGGAGCAGGTCGTCGAGGTATGCTACCACTGCAATGCCTCTCTGCCTCAACAGCGCCAACACCGGAGCCACCAGCTTGGTGAACACCCGAGGAGCCAAGGCCAGACCGAAGGGAAGTGCCACGAATTGGTAGTGTAGATCTCCCACCGCAAAGCGCAGGAAGCGCTGGTGCCGGAGACAAATGGGAATGTGGAGGTACGCATCCCTGATATCCAGAGACACCATGAAGTCCCCTTGGTGTAGGGCGGCCACGACCGAACGGACAGATTCCATTCTGAATTTTCGCGCCCTCACAAAGTGATTTAGCGCTTTTAGGTCCAGAACCGGCCTGACACCCCCCCCCCCCTTTTTGGGAACCACAAACAGGTTGGAGTAGAAGCCACGGAATCTTTCCAGTGTAGGTACTGGCACAATCACCCCTTGTTCGGAGAGCGCCTGAACAGCCCCTAAGAGAGCCTCTCGACGCCCCTGAAGGAGTCTCAAGTTCGATGGGAAGAACCTCTCTGGAGGTAGAGTGCTGAATTCTATCCTGTACCCGGAGGACACCACTTACTGCACCCATCGGTCGGAAATGTGGGCAGTCCACCTGTCTGCGAACCCCAGAAGACGGCCCCCCACCCGAGAATCGGGTGGGGGCAACCCGTCATGCGGAGGCGGACTTATCCTCTGTCTTTTCGCTCTTGCGCTGCCAGGGTCGTTTACCGGCTCCCGCGGCAGACTCGCCAGGCCTCGACCCCTTGCCCGCTGCACTGGGGGCACAAAAAAAACCTCTTCTGACCCGAAGGATTAGGACCCTGCTTGCGGCGGAACTCCCGCCGCCTGGGCTCCGGAAGAAAAGTACTCTTCCATCCAGTGAAATCCTTAATGATTTCAATAAACTGCACCCCAAAGAGCCGACCGCCCTGAAAGGGGAGATCCGTCAGGCCCTTCTTAGACGTGTGGTCACCCGACCACGAGCGTAACCAGAGTACCCGTCTGATGATGACTGCGAAAACAGACATTTTAGACAACATGGGAAGCAGGTCCAGAGCTGCGTCACATAGGTAGCGAAGCCCCTGAAACACATGGTCAGCTCTCTGCAACGCCTCAAGTGACCTCCCGCAGTTCAAGTCATTCTGCAGCTCCGTCATACACTCAGACAGATTGCGCCGCCATGGCCAATGCCAGGGCCAGGCGCATGGCTGAGCCTGCCAGCAGAAAAAGTGCTTTGGACACCGCCTCCATTCGCCCATCAGCTGGGTCCTTAAGACCCCTCCAAGGGAATGGTCGTAGCCTTATTCAGGCATGCCACCGGAGGGTCCACCGCGGGGGATGCCCACTTCTTCACAAAGCTATCCTCAAATGGCTAACTTATAGTGAAGCGTCTTGGCAGGGCAAAAGAATTCTGCGGACGCTGCCATTCATGATAGACCAGGTGGTCAAAAAATTGATCATAAGGGTAAGCCCCAGGGGACCTGGGTGGCCTAGCAGACCCGCAAACGTATGTGGACTCCTGCGACTCCCCAACTTGGTCCAGTCGCAAAGACGCACGGATATCTGCAATCAGTGCAGCCACCAGCGCCTTTTCGCGTGCAACCGAGGCCCCCTGGTCTTCCTCGCCGTCTGAGGGATTCAGCTGGCCCTCAGAGCTCCACGGGGGTCCCCGTGACCCTCGAGGCCACTTCCGGTTAAGACTCTTCCCCCGAAGAAAGAGGGGGAGGCAGACGCTCTTTAGGGGCCCCCCTAACCTGGCTCGGCCCCGCCCAGGAAAGGAATTCCCCAAATATTGCTCTCAGCTGGTCCAGGGACACCAGGGGTCCCAGGGCAGGACGCGCTGCTGCCGAGTCCTCCTCAGAAGGAAAAGCAGGGTCATCCGCCATTCTAGCCACTGGACCTGACATGCAGAAAAAAATGCACTGACACCCCCACAATACAGCCTCACCGCCACCCCACAGAGCAACCAGGGAGACCCCAGGAGGACTGCACCCACCGCTACCAGCACCCAAGGGAGAGCCCAGCTATACTTGCTGTTTGTAGCCTCACAAGCGCTGCGTCCCAGTAGGAGTGCTTAGTGACCGCCAGTCATAGAGCCTGCACCGCCTGTGTAATCCACGCTGTCCCAGGATGAAAAGAGGAAGCAAAACGTCAGCAGCACGTTTTTTTCTTTCCAGGGACATCCAACATGGCCGCCGAGCGATCACTAGAGGCCAAGCCTGTAATACAGGCCACGACTACGGCAAAATGGCCGCTGCTCAGCACTAGAGAGAAAACCCCAGGAAAATGGCGGCGCTCCGCCGCAAAATGGCGGTGGATCGCTGCATGGCGGTGCGGAAGCGCAGGGTGCGGTACGGGAAAGGGGGGTGTAGGAGGGGGGCGAGAACACCCAGGGGGGACACTAGCCCAACAAAACACCCTCCACCGGCCGGCTGAAATCGCTAAAATCACCAAGCCCCCCCCCTCCGCGCCCCTAGGGGGGGGAGAGAGGCGGTCACTCACCAGTCCGACGGGCGTAGCTGGTAGCCACCCGGGTGCAGACCTTCCTCCCACTCCGGAGAGGGATGCTGCAGGCTGCATGCCCCTGGACAGGAACCAGGTCCGGTCACCGGGCGAAAGTGGGGATCACCCACTGGCCGCCCGCACGGAACGGGCCCAATGCGGCGGGCCCCGCCAAGACTAGGGCTAGCTCGCATCGGTCGGCCGCGCTGGGGAAAGTGCAGGATTCTAGCTATCCTCTATGCCCCAGCCGGCTTCTTGATAGCAGTCTTCATCAGATAGCTTGAAAAAAAATATAAAAGCGGTAGCAAAAAAATGAACCGCAGGTCCCATAAGGGAGCCAGGTCTAACTCCTTGCACTAGGCATAGAAAACTGATATGCTATACAGAGCAGGGGGGGGGAGAGGGGGAGAGAGGGAGAGAAGGAGAGAGAGAGAGAGAACACGGCCCCCTGGGAGGGGCCAGCTTGCTTTCTTTCTATTTGCCTAGTCAACTCCTGGTAGGATGTGCATATAACCCCACTTGTCTAATGAAGGGCTGCGTCTGTCAGGGAACGCAAGAGAAAAGTGCATTTATTTACTTATTTTGAGAGCATGTAAAGCATTGCACCCGCAATCAGCAGATTGTGGGTGCAATGTCAATCTGCCCCTACCTCCAATACAGGCAGGCAGTTACTGAAGTTCAGGAAGATCAATAGACTAGAAGAACACTCATCAGCACCCTTGCAGTTCATTGAAAACTACAAGTCATCAGCTGCAATGGCAAACGGTAGTTGTATTTCATTCAGTCTCAGAACTCTGAATGAAGGAAACGGGTGGAACCCTGCACAGCTGCACTGTTTTCAACTAGGAACAGTGGGTGCAGGGAGAAGGTCCCATGGGGGGGGTGGATGGAAATGAATGCTCAACATTTTGCACCCTAAATACCGGTGTAATGTGTTGTAAAACTAATCCTGTAAGACCTTTCTGAGAAGATTTGCAGTTTGACAAGTTCATTTGACTAGTAATTGACCTCCTAAGCTGCATCAACCAGTTTCTTTTGCTCTATTGACTTGTATAGCAAGAGCAGCAGTTCTGATGATCAAAATCCTGTTGACACAGAAACTAAAACTTATGTTGTAAGCTTTAACGAGCAGGGCTCTCCGATTCCCCCTTTATTGAATTTTATTGTAACTACTGCCTGCCCTCATGCTGTAAAACGCTGCGCAAACTGTTGGTGCTATATAAATCCTGAATAATAATAATAATATTAATAATAATAATGTTCTCCTAAAAAGCCTTCCTCAAATGTGTTCAGAAGCTTTGTACCCACCTTGTCCATGCGGTCCTTCTCTACACCAAACTTTCCTCCATAACCATGAGAAGCTTTGGGTCCAGACTCCAATTCCTGTTCTTTCAGGTTCTGGTGTTCCTGAGAGACATTTTCCCTCAGTGTGTGGATGCTGGGACAAAATCAGAGATACATCATTATTATAGATATTGTTAAATTCTAACTGGCAATACAGATTTGAGAGAACACACAGCAGAGCTTAAAAATGATCACAAAGTAGCTGGGGTGGGTGGGGAGAAATCTCTCAATACCTGGCAAAGTATCATATACCCTATCATTCCAATGAAAAATTGATTTCGCTTTGTTATGGAGTTGTTACTTTAAGTGGACTTGAACTCTAAGGCCTCATACACACGGACGTTTTTTGACGCCGGCGTTTTCTGGCGTCTCTCCATGTTAGTCAATGGCCCCATAAAAAACGTCGGCGTTTCTGAGCTGTAGGTGGCGTCGGCGTTAGTGAGCAGAAAGTAGAACCCATGGCCATCGCGTTCTGAGGCTGTAACGTTTTGACGTTTTTTGACGCCGACGCCACAATATGCCAACAAACGCCAACTAACGCCAACAAACGCCACCTAATATTGTACCGGCGTTTTCCGGCGTTTTTTGACGCCGACGTTTTTAGGTTGAAAAATAGCAGAGGGATGATTTTTTTTTAAAAAACGCCTATTGACGCCGACGCTCACTAAGGCTCAAAAACGCCAATGCATAACGCCGAAAAACGTCGACTTTTTTTCCTTGACGTCGGACCCGACGTTTTGTTTATTTTTTTAGATACGCCCGTGTGTATGAGGCCTAATACTCTATTTGCTTTGTTATAGGCAAAATCTATAAATGTTTGAGACTAAGCAATAACCTGGAGATTTACCCGAATTCCTCCTTAAATGGCAGTGCCTTAATACTCTTTGGCTTCATAGCTGTATATCTCATGTGCAAGACCTATGGTACTGTTGTCTGACTGCTAATGTCCAGAAATTTTGGTTGACATTTGGCGCTTCTCACCATTTTCCTTGTTGGAGAGAAAGCTATACCTAAAGATCTGTAATGAAAGGATCTCCATGCTTAAATATTCCCCTACTAGTTATTAGATGATCAGTCTTCAGGAGAACCGCTCTGGCATAAGGAAGCAAAGTTCTGAGCACGTACCAAGATAGCGCCTCCACAGAGAGACAAAGTACAGGCAGCGCAAGTCAGTGATGGGGAAAGATCAACTACAAGGAGCCTTTATAGGCAATACGAATGACTAGCCATTCTCTTTTGCTTGCCTTCCCTCTAATCTTTAATCTACTAGAAATGAGTCCTCTTAGAAAAAGGTTCAAGTAAATATTTCAGCTTTAACATTTACAAAAGAAAGTCTGTGCACTTATTTCCGCCTTGAGTCCATCAGAAAAGATTGGGTGCTGGAAAGTGCTCCCATATAGGCCTTTGCAGTTGAGCGTCTATGGCAGGGGTCTCCAAACGGCAGCCGGATGCGGCCCTTTGCTTGCTTTTATCCAGCCCTTGTGGCATTATTCTGCCCACTGTCTGCAACAGTGGGGCATAGTTCCTGCCACTGACACCAATGATGAAGCACTATTCCCCCCATTGACACCAATGATGGGGCTCCATTACTCCCCCTAATACCATGGGACACGGTTTACTCCCTCTGACACCAGGGCATTTTCTACTCCCACTGGCCACAGTCCGGCCCCCCTAAAGTTTGAAGGACGGTAAACTGGTCCTTTGTTTAGTAAGTTTGGAGACCCCTGATCTATGGCATCCTCTCTCAAACTTTAAAACATTATGTTTTAACACTTTGCTGAAGTTCCTTTTTAGGCAATTTTAATAGATAGTAAAAAGCACCACACCAATATTAATGGTTCGCTTACTTGATGTGTTCCTGATGACCAGATCCTTGCACGGTTTTTGCTCCCCATCTTTGTTCCTTCTCGGATAGATCATTCTATTCAGTGAGACAAGGTGATGAATATTATACTCCACATAGTGTTACTTTTAAGCACTTAAAGATATCAGCCTTACTCAAAAGAAAGCATGCCAACAGTCCAGGCACAAAAAAAAAAAATAATTGGATTTTGTGTACTGACCTACATGTAAAATCCATTGGAGTACATCACGGGACAGAGAACAGACTATTATTAGGACCATCTGGGTTATGTGCCACCTATAGGTAAATGGGCACTGGCCGACCAAAAACTTCTCCCCTATATAACCCCTCCCATACAGGAAGCACACTAGAATAGTAGTAAATCACCAACATCCAGGCGCTACAGCCTTAGTGTAAAGGAAAAAAAAATGGAATTCAAATTCAGCCACTTGACCTTGCTGCTCATACAAAAACTCCAAAGAGTTGAGGACTATCAGAAGAAAACAAAAAAACAAAAACACATACAAGAGCGCTGCTGGTAGGTGGTCACTAGAAGTTTATCCAGCGATTCCTAAGGCTGGTATGCCATTATAGTCATCTTTACAGCCTTATTTCATGAACTATTTATATAGAAATAGACATCAGTCCATTCAGCTGAGCTCATTAACCGTGCTGTAGCACTAATTAGTGACCATCAACCAATCGCACACTAGTTTCTTTATCGTACATCACGGGACACAGAGCAGCCTATAATCATGGACCATCTGGGAAGTCACAAAGCGATGCACTTGAGGGGAGGGAGACACAGACAAAAACTACCATCAATCATAAGGAACCTATTCTGCCATCCGTAACATGCTGCAGCCAAAAGCATTATCCTCTGAGGCATCCGAGTACACTTGTTAAAACCTTGTGAACATATGTATGGAAGACCAGGTTGCGGCCTTGCAGACCTGAGCCACTGACGTTGGATGACGAATAGCCCAAGATGCTCCCACATTCCCGGTAGAGTGTGCTTTTACCCGAAAAGGTGGAACCTTACTCTTAAAGCCATAGGCTTGAGTGATTAACTGGTGGATCCACCACTAAATAGTTGCTTTAGATGCTGCCTGACCCTTCCTGCGTCCTTCTGGCAGAATAGTTTGACTGCCTGATCGGTGCAGAGAACCTTAAATAAACTCTGACAGCCGGAACCACATCCAAAATGTGAAGAACCTTCTCTCCTGGCAACTGAGGACTAGGAAAGAGAAGGGCATGACACCTTTCGAGTCAATAAAGCTAAGGGTGGTTAAGAAGTGTAATGCAGCTAGGAAGACCAGACTTTGTTTTTCTTTTCTTTTTTAAAGAAAGGACCACATACTCAAAGTAGGAGGCTGTCAGTAATCCAATCTTTGCTCATCACAGCAGGCTTTGTCATGAAAGACCCACAAGAAACTGGTCCCCCTTTGCTCTGGGGTCCACCGCCTTTGACCTGCACAGCAGCCTGCCGGAAAGCACCTTGGTCAGACAAAAACTGCACAGGGTTCGGTAACGCAGGGTCCATCTCTGAAACGCCGCATTACAGGGAGTCTTTAATCCTCTCCAGTGGGGCTCTGGTATCATCCATTTTGGTGTCCTAGCGATCTGAATGGATCAGATTATCCAGTGCCTTCATTCCTATTGGAACCGTTCTGAGACAACCAGTATGTTCACAGAGAGCTGAACTTCAGTGACAATCACCTTCAAGAAACTGGCGGAAAAAAAAGTGATGTGCTTCCCGTATGGGAGGGGTTGTATAGGGGAGAAATTTCTGTCTGTTTTTTTGTCTGCCAGTGTCCATTCACCTTTATCTGCTGCATAACCCAGATGGTCACGATTACAGACTGCTCTGTTTCCCATGATGTACGATGAAAAACTTTTATTTATATTCCTCAACATAGGATACAAATCCAATTTATAAGCACTCAATGTCTTTGCAAACCCACATACCCCCTTGAGAAAGTAATGGTGACATCACTACTATGCCATACATTGCCTCCGTAGAGAGCAGAGCTTTGGGAGGGACTCAGCAGGCTCCACCCACTACAGGCTGCCTAGAGAAATCTACAAGAGTGGGAGGCTAGGAGACCAGTCACTCTGCACAATGAAATAATGTAGTACTGACTGGTTGCTTATCAGAGGCAAAATTTAAGGAGTTTCATGCTAGACTACGGCACAGACTTGGGTGAAATATATAAAAGGACACCACAAGTTGCGTATGAATGAAAATGCTTCTTGATTAGCTCAGAGTTCAAGTGTAACCAGAATGCAGCCTGCTGATGTTATACCAACATGCAATGGATCTTGGTCACCTGTTATGGGTTATAAACATGGAATCAAGAGATAATTAACCACTCTCCACACAATTGTTAGCTGTTGTTTTAGTCAGTATTGAATAAAATAAGGAACTGAACATGACTGCATTCCATAGACTACACCGGTCTTGTTTTCAGATAGGATTTAAAGAAGGAACTAAATGTGCATTATTGCAATTTAAATGTTATGACAAACACCATAAAGCACCCACACATAGGCGGAAGTTGGGGTGCATTCAAACACGCAAATGCACATGCACTGCAATTAGATGTGAGAACTCTGGTGGGGGTTCCCGCAATTAGCTGCAAGAGGCATGCATCCCCAGCCAGCAGTCGAAGATAATCATGGCCACTCTCATGTAATCTCTCATGCATGCGATTACATGCTAGTGATTTGCCCTGGACGCAAGTGTGAATGCACCCTTGAAGGTCCAATGCAAGAAAAATTCTGAAAAGGTAAATTTAATGTAAAATAACACAACAGAAAGCTCCAAAAATAAATAAATCAAAATGTAAAAAAACAAAAACAAAATTTCTAAAAATTTCTTAAACCCACAAAAAAAAAAAACAAAAAAAAAAACAAACTAGTATATAGGTCTCATTTATCCCCTCTGACAACTGTTAAAAAAAGTCAGCTATATTTCCCCATATAGGATTTGGGTAATCCTCAATTGGTAAAATTGGGGTTTATAGGACTCACCCTCATGTAATTGCTGGTGGTTAAGAAATCATTCCCTGATGTACTGAACTAATGAAAGCATAAGTCAAACGGTGATACTGGGCTGCTAATATTGTTTAGTTGAGCCCCTGGGAACTGATGCAAAAATCTATGCTTTCATTCAATAGCAATGCATCGCTTTTCTAATGTTAAAAATACTATGATTTATACTAAAGACAAATAGATTGTGGACTTTGCAAATGCAGTTGCACTCACTTTCCCCAGAGCTTAGTGAATGTGGTGAAGCTTCACTTAAAAAATACCCAACATTTAAAGCACCAACAATAATTGTAATAATGTTTTTGGTTTTTTAAATGTGATGTGCAGATTGTGGATGCTTTAAAGTGGTTGCCAACTTGTGACAACCACTTTAACCTACAGGTAAGCCTATGATAAGGCTTACCTGTAGGTGCCCTGCATATCTCCTAAACCTGCATGGTTCAGGAGATATGCAGTGTTGAAGCTGTGCCGACGTCATGTCGGCACATGCGCAGTGAAGAAACGGCCTCTGTGCCGTTCCTCCACTTCGACCATGCCGTGACTGGTGGCTGCCACGCGCATGCGCGGGAGTGACGTCACGCGACTCTGGCCAGTCACAGCGCCGGAGTCGGGGCCCCGGAAGAGGGGCAGTAGATGGACGCGGCCAGCACAGGGGACAGCGCTAGACGTCGATGGCTTTGTTTGCAGGTAAGTGGCACATAATGGGCTACTATGCGATGTATACCGATCTGGGTTTACTTCCTCTTTAAAGTGGTTGTGCAGGATTTTTTTTATTTTTTTTTAATAACAAACGTGTATACTTACCTGCTCTGTGCAATATAAAATTGCACAGTGCTGCCCCGATCCTTCTCTTGGGTCCCATGCTGTTGCTCCTGGCTCCTCCTCTATCGCTGGTGCCCTCAATAGGAAACCCAATTCCCATAAGGGAATTCATCTGGGCTCCCTCCCAAGCCCCGCTACTGCATATATTGACAGAGAGCGGGACTCTGCCCTGCCCCCTCGACGACAGGGACGGGAGACAATGGCTCCCGCCACCACCGATCATCCTAGGGAGGAGGAGAAAAGCCAGGAGAGCCACAGCTCTCATGCACAGCGCTGGATCCCAATGAGGTTCAGGAAAGTAAAAGCGGGTGAGTGACAAAGAATGCAAGGTAAGAACCTTGGGGCTTTAGAACCACTTTCAGTACATTGTCCAATGGGGTTGATCATAGCAAGCTGTGGCGTGAAAGCTTTAATTTTGCCTTCATGACTGCTTGTGCTGTGACCGTTCCATGGGCAGCTCATAGGTTTGTGTAGGGGTTCAGCTATTTAGGAGCGGTTGCCTAGCCGTGGAGCCATCCCATATGACAAAGCATGATCAGGGTGTGGCGTGTGCGCCGATCCGGAAGAAAATCACCAAATGAGACGCTGAGTATTCGGTTCAAACACTAGTACTGGTAGCACTAACAAAAAAGCGAATATGGATGCTGTATTGATGCACTTTAAATTTGAGGTTTTGTGAGTAGTTTTTATTAATAAAGAGTGAATGCAGTATTATGCTATGCGATATGAAGAGAAGAGAATCAATTCATCACATCTGAGAAGAGGTGGGGGCTGCCACATTTTATAGAAGCACTTTACGCTGATCATATCTATGAGAGGCATGGGGAGCTGGTGAGTGCAATACCTGAAGGGAATGGGACAAAACATTTTCACAGGTGGTGATATGAGGCACTTGGTGGAAGGGGATAACTCAAAGCGTTGATACCATTTATGGACATTTTTAGAGACTTTAGTTGACAGATTTTGGATCACTTTTCACAGCGACATATATGCACTGGGTGTTTTTGTTCTTAATTGCATTATTTTTGAAGTCATCAAAGCAGCTACCTCAAACTAGAATACTTTTCTGGTTTGGTTTTGGTTTATATTTGGGTTTATAAAATGGCGGCGGAGATGGATGTACATACATACATACATTATATTGCCAAAAGTATTAGGACACCTGTCTTTACACGCACATGAATTTTATCATTAGCCCACTCTTAGTCCGTAGGGTTCAATATTGAGTTGGTCCACCCTTTGCAGCTATAAGAGCTTCAACTCTTCTGGGAAGGCGATCCACAAGGTTTAGGAGTGTGTCTATGGGAAGGTTTGACCATTCTTCCAGAAGCGCATTTGCGAGGTCAGGCACTGATGTTGTATTAGAAGCCCTGGCTCACAGTCTCCGCTCTAAATCCTCCCAAAAGTGTTCTATCGGGTTGAGGTCAGGGCAGGCCAGTCAAGTACCTCCACCCCAAACTCGCTTATCCATGCCTTTATGGACCTTGCTTTGTGCACTGGTGCACAGTCATGTTGGAACAGGAAGGGGCCATCCCCAAACTGTTCCCACAAAGTTGGGAGCATGAAATTGTCCAAAATGTCTTGGTACGCTGACGCCTTAAGAGTTCCCTTCACTGGAAGTAAGGGGCCAAGCTTAACCCCTGAAAAACAACCCCACACCATCATCCCGCTTCCACCAAATGATCTGGACCAGTACACAAAAAACAAGGTCCATAAAGACATGGGTGAGCGAGTTTGGTTAGGAGGAACTTGACTGGCCTGCACAGAGTCCTGACCTAAACACAATAAAACATCTTTGGGATGAATTAGAGCAGAGACTGTGAACCAGGGCTTCGCGCCAAACATTAGTGCTTGACCTCACAAAATGCACTTCTGGAAGAATGGTCAAACATTCCCATAGACACACTCCTAAACCTTGTGGACAGCCTTCCCAAAAGAGTTGAAGCTGTTCTAGCTGCAAAGGGTGGGCCAACTCAATATTGAACCCCACAGGACTAGAACTGGGAAGCCATTAAAAGTTCATCTGTGTGTAAAAGCAGGCATCCCAATACGTTTGACAATATAAAGCGCACGTGTCTATCTATGTATGTATGTATGTATGTATGTATGTATGTATGTATGTATGTATGTATGTATATATATATATATATATATATATATATATATATTTTTTTTTTTTTTATTAGATATATAGAGACTATGGATCTTGGCAATTCCAAATGTATCCTATGTATACCAACAGTTGGTTATGTCCCCATCCCTATTTGGACAGAACAAGCATAAGAGAAACCCCCCTATGGGACTTTGAAGGGAGAACCAACTCAGCAAGAACTAGTCATATAATTTAACATTTATTTGTAAACTTTAAAATACACGTTCTATTATGGCGATACACGTTCTATTATGGCGGAGAGTAGTGCCCAACATAGGCAATGATGCATACAAAATAAAAATGAAAGATAATCACTAACAGAGGATTGCACATAACACTGGACAGACAAGGTTGTATAAAAGACCACTCATCTGCCACACTAGGGAGGCAGAGACGGACCCAACGCGTTTCGATGTGATCGTGGTAATTTAAAAACAATGCTCATGGACGTGTAGGACACCCGCATAAACTGTCTACAGAGAGGTTGCGAATAACCATTTAACTCAACCCAAAATATTAATGAGTCAGAGATAAAGAGTATACTCAGCCATGAAGAACAATGGCTGCTAAGGTGTCCACGTCAGACAAATAGGACAGCAAGCGCGTGCACAGCTGTTGGATGTGTGTCGTAGTAGTAACCCTCAAGATTGCCAACAAGGGGGTGGTGGGTAATGGTCATCGAGTAGTGTACTGTTATCTAAGTAACAAACGATCATACAACGAAGCACTGACAAACCAGTATTTTTAGAGGCACCCCAAAAGGGAAGATACAGCCAGCAAAGGAAAACCCAAAGTCCAGGCCAGCCAAAGCATGAAAGTCTATTTTAGAGCAACACAGGAGCCTCCATCCATCAGCATCGCCGCCAAGCCTTAATTTATTAGATATATAGATATAGAAAGGAAAAATTGGGGTTTAGGAGGTGGAAATCAAATATTTATGTACAGAAGGGGGAAAATACCACTAATTGTGCACTTTATTTTGTTGGTTGGGTTGTACGGTTTAGCTATGCCGCTGAATCCTGGGTGCTGCGCGGTAAGTTTAATTATGCTAGACACTGTAGTTATTTTATATCCTTAAATAATTTGGTCAAAATATAAAGAATTACATTAGGGGAGCTAGGGCAGGAACAGAGTCATGCTCTGCAGTATATGGAAAATGTAAGCTCAGATTTTATACTTCTAAAAACTTACCACAAAATCAGGATCCGTCTCCCAGTCATCATTGTCATCTGCAGAGATGGAAAGGGAATGTCCGGCTGCTGATTTCCACATCTAAAATAAAGAATCTTTGTTAACTACAACACTCTCACAATAGGCTAAAGTAATACTCCAATTTACATTTAAAAAAATAAATAAAAAAGAGTTCTTGCTGCAATACTTACCTTGCATCCAGACCTGTCCCAAATAGAAAACCTGCTACTCCCATGGTTCTCTTCTGGATCAAATGACTGCTAGTGTCATTCAACTCACTTCCTGTAAGCCTGGGACTGTCATGGACCCGCCCCTTGTGGGTGTGTCACCATGATGGTCTGGACTCACAGAACAATACCGCATAGAGTGTTGCTGACATAATGACAGCACTATACTCTGCAGTATTGAAGACCACCCAGAGGGAAGAGGAAGAACTTCTTAAGTCATCACATTATTGGGAGGAGGTTAAAAACGGAACCGGTCATGATCTGACCTCTCCCTTTGAAAATGGTTTCCCTGGCTGTCATGTTGATGCTTTGGCTCCATTGTGGTTTGAGTAGGTGACCTAGAATAGACAGAATGAGGGAATTCTGACCCTTTCCGGACATTAATTTACAGCATGCTTGTTCCAGGTCTGTAAAATAAACGCTGAAGCCAGACACAGCCAGGCATCAAGCATTTCTAAAAGGAGGAAAGCAATGGCAGCGTCCATACTGGTCTCATGAACTCAAGAAGATTGCTAGGGTTCAGGTGACCGGATAAATAACCTATTTGCACACTCAAAAGATTTTAAATTGTATAGCTTGAAACAGACAGAATACATGTACAGATCATTTCCCAGACATGTTATACACATATAGTACGGGCCACGTGAGGACCAGACAGGGGCAATAGCAGCTTTGAGTTTGAATGAGATCAATATTGTTACTGGGCTACAAAACATTTTGAGTGGCTGATCTGGGAACAGTATAGTAAATGAAATAAGACATTTTGGTACATAAGAAAATTTTGAAAAAGGGGGAAAAAAAAAAACAAAAAAAAACCACCACATTTTAATAACCACTTAACCTCTGGAAGATTTACCCCCCTTCATGACCAGGACATTTTTTTGCTATGTGGCACTGCTACTATTACAATTGCGCAGTCACCCAGCGCCGTACATAAATTAAATTTAGGTCCCCTTTCCCCCCCACAAATAGAGCTTTTCTTTGGTGGCATGTGATCACCACTGTGTTTTTTTTTTTTTTTACTTTTTGTGCTTTAAACAAAAAAGACCAGTAAATCTGAAAAATAAAACAAATAATATTTTTTACTCGATCAGCAAATTATATCTGGACTGCAATAGTGCAACGGTCCATATGATACTTTATGAGAACCAGTGACACCAATACAGTGATCAGTACTAAAAGCACGGTCACTGTACTAATGCCCAAAGATGAGCTCAGGCGTGTTCGCAACTGCACGTGCCCGAGCCCGCCAGGAAACTTACACTGTGCAGCGCTAATCACAGGCAGTGAGACATTTCCCAATGTGCGGCTGCAGCGATCAGGAAATGTCTCACTGCCTGTGATTAGCGCAGAGCAGTGCAAGCTTCCTGGCGGGCTCGTGCAGTTGCGAACACGCCCCAGCCCATCCTTACTAATGACACTGGCTGAGAAGAGGTCAAACATCTAGGGCGATCAAAGGGTTAAATGTGTGCTGCTTTCACTAAGGGATGTGATCGATTTTTTTTTTTGCAGGGAAAGAAAATCCATCACATCCCGCTGTCAGGATGAAGCTCTGCATTGTTTACATATGCAGAGCTCGGTCCAGCGGGTGTTGGCAGACATCTATACGCTGGCACGCGCTGATTACTTCTGCTGTGACTGATCACAGCAGACGCTGCACGCCGGCCGCTTCCCCCACTTTTACTTAAAGTACTCACTTTTGTTGCCAGCGGTTTAGACATTAATGGCTGTGTACAGGGCTTGACAAATTTGTTTTGAATCTAGGAGCCAGCTAAAAAAAGTTAGGAGCCAGTTTTTTATAGTGTAGTGTTGGGTTGTCAGCACCCGGGGTAAGGCAAGCAATTTGCTTTATTATGCCTAATGCATCATGACTGCGCCATGTAAAACGCCCTCATCTGCTGCCTAATGCAGCTTAAGGGAGGCCATTGGTGGGGGGCAAAAAAATAGATTTTTTGTATAACTTACCGTAAAATCCTTTTCTCTGAGTTCACTGACAGACGCAGCATTCTTATGACACATGGGGTTATGCTCATCCTACTAGGAGTAGACTAGGCAAAAACAAACAAAAGCGTAGGTTGGCCCCTCCCAGGGGGCCGTCCTCACCTCAGCATATAATCTCCCTGCTCTGCATAGCACATCAGTTCGTAACAAGCTGTACAAAACCAACGCAGAGGGGTGGGTGCTGCGTCTGTCATTGAACTCAGAGAAAAGGATTTTACGGTAAGTTATACAAAAAATCCATTTTTCTCTTCCGTTGACTGACAGACGCAGCATTCTTATGACACATGGGGACGTCCCAAAGCTGTGCCAATCAAGAGGGGTGGGCAAACCATAACAAATGTACCCAACAGAAAGACGCCCTCTCAGGCGGCGCTAACCGCGCCTAAACTGCCGCTTGTAATACCTTGCGGCCAAAAGCAGCATCCGAGGATGCTACAACATCAACTTTGTAAAACTTAGTAAACGTGTGCACTGAGGCCCAAGTAGCAGCCTTGCACACCTAGGACACCGAAGCTTGGTGTCTAAACGCCCAGGACGTACTAACTACCCTGGTGGAATGAACCGTGACTGGAAACGGGGGAACCTTTCCCCCGAATCTCATATGCATGAGTCACAGTCCTCCGTATCCAACGTGATACGGTAGCTGACGAAGCCGCAAAGCCTTTGCGCGACCCTTCTGTCACCAAAAATAAAGAATCAGACTTCCTAAAAGAAGCTGTAGAACTTAAATATACCCGCAAAGCCCTCACCACATCCAAAGAATGCAGCTCGACCTCTTTGGGATGTGACGGGTGCGGACACAATGAGGGAAGAACAATATCCTCATTTAAATGAAAAGAAGAAACCACCTTCGGAAGAAATGAAGGTGAAGGCCGCAGAACTGCCTTGTCCTTATGGAGGACCAAGTAGGGTGACCTGCAGGACAAAGCTGCCAGCTCCGACACCCGCCTGGCGGATGTGATAGCCACCAGAAAAGCCACCTTCTGTGACAATAAGCGTAGGGGAATGTACCTGATCTTTTCACATGGCAGTTTCTGTAACACAGAAAGCACCAAATTCAAATCCCACGGCGCCAAGGGCGACCGTAACCGAGGGGCGACATGACGTACTCCCTGTACAAATGTACGGATCAATGAGTGAGACGCCAATGGTCATTGAAAAAGAACCGCCAGAGCCGAAATCTGCCCTTTAAGCATACTTAACGCCAGGTTCTTGTCCAGTCCTTGCTGCAAAAAAGACAGCACTCTGGATACTCTATAAGAGCGGGGATTCCATCTTCCTGCCTCGCACCAGGTAATATAGGCCTTCCAGGTCCTATGATAGATCTTACGTGAGGTGCTCTTACGAGCTTTAACCATAGTAGGGATTACGGAGTCCGAGACACCCCTCTCATAGGTCTCACGACAGAAAAAACGTCGTTCCTGACCTGTTCTTGGAC